>ML853726.1:0-21208 GCA_009831015.1 Picea engelmannii
CGCAGGCCACTCCTCAGCAATGATCCTGCGTGCTTTGCCCTCCATTATTCACAATTCAGCATCCACTGTAAGTACTTTCATTTGTTTTTGCTTTTTTGCTTCTCCACAATTCTCCATTTGTTTGTTTTAGGCATTTGTTTTTGTTTTTTTTTTGCTTCTCCGCAATTATTCATTTGTTTTTGGCATAGTAATTTGATTCTTAAAGTTTAAGGATGTGTACATATTTTATTTTTTTGGATTTGAACCAGAAAAATATATTCATCTTAACCATAAAATATTTAAATTTTGCAATCTTATAATATAAATTTCTGTTCAGAAAGAAAGTCTAATTTTCTGAAAGAAAGTCTAATTTTCTGGATTTGAACATGTGACCTTTAAACAGAAAAATATATTTTTCTTAATCATAAAACACTCAAATTTTACAATCTCATAATATAAATTTCTGGTTTTTGGTTTAGAAAGAATATCTAATTCTCTGGATTTAAACATCTGACCTATATTCTTCTTAACCATAAAACACTCAGATTTTACAATCTCATAATATAAATTTCTGGTTCATAAAAAATGTCTAATTTATCTGAACGAACCAGAACCAACTGTATAAATTGCCATCTTTTAACACTGTAATTGATTTGATGGATATTTTTATGAAGGCTTAAAACCAGCTGATAAAGTCAAGGACTTGGGTTCCCGCAAATTCTTCTTGTGCGCTATGGCTACAGCGAATGAGAGCTGTAGATCAAGCTTCCGGGGCGTAGAAATAGCTGCTTCTTCATCTTCCGGTGGAAAAGCGATTCAAAATATTTCGAGAGCAACAGAGCCGTGGTACAACAAGCTTATGAATTGCCTTATGTTACCGCCTTAAATAGACACATTGATTTGAAAATATTTTCAATTAATGTAATGCTATATTTTGATTTATTGATTTGGAAATTTTTTCATGGGTTTTTTAACTTGTTTTATTAAATTTAATTTTTTTTTTTAAATTCGGCAATATAAATTTGCACGAAATTATTATTTTTTTGTTGTTTAAAATTCATTTTTAAATCAACATACTAAAAAAATTTTAGAGTGCTAGGAATATACAGAAATAATTACTTAAATCTACTGATCTAACAATTTTTCACCTAATTTTAGTCAAATATCCCTTGAAAAAAACCTACAGCCTTTAATTCAAATAAAGTTTTGCTAAAAGTTTAAATTTATGTGGAAATGAAACTAAATATAAATTTTAACATTTCTTTATACCTAAAAGATTAGGTATACATATTGTATGTTTATGTGATCTTCAAAGAGAAAACATATGTTATTAATCATTAGATCCACTTAATATAGGTTTGATAAGTTAGACTAAGTTAAATGGATTTTAATAATATATTTATTCTTTAAAGTTTTGAATATATAAAAATGAAATGTATTTAAAAAAATTTTGATGTGTGGAAATGGAATGTATTTAGAAAAATTTTGATGTGTATTTGATGTAAATAAAGTTTCATTATTTTATATATATAAAGTTTAGATTAAAGAAATGTAATATATAGTTTACAAGTTAGATTAGTTTAAGTGGATGTTAATAGAATATTTTATTTTTTTTAATTAAAATTTGAATTTTGAAAAATAAAATAAATTATTAAATAATTATTTAAAAAATCCATAAATATAAATTAAAAAAAAAATTCATCAATTTAATATTTAATTAATAAATTATAATCTTAATTCAAATAATACCTTTCGCCCTACAAACAACTTTAAAATAATAGATTATCAATTTAACATTTAAGTATTAAATGTCCCCGAGGTGTAGGACACTCGGTGACGGAGTGTGTTGTTAAGCCACTCCGTGATGTTAAAGTCACCGGTTCGAAACCTGCGCGGACAAAAAATCCAACCATGTTAAGGGTTGGTGTTCCTGCACAAATTAACAAACAAAAAAAAAACATTTAAGTATATTTAAATTTCTGTAAAATTTAAAAATTACAAAATATATCCTAAAAATAATTCAATTGAGAGTAGGGCATTATTTTAAACTATTTAGATAGAATTAAAACATATATCACATGAGCATACACATGATAAAATTGAATATCAAACCATTATTTATATACATATTATATATTAAATCTGATATATTATTTTGATTTATAAAGATTATTTTTTATTATATTAATTATTAAATTTTCAATTATATAAATATAAAAATTAATAATAATTTTTAAAATATATTCTAGTAAATAAAAATTAATAATTAAAATTATTATATATCATGTTTAAAATTTTCAATTTTTTAACTATGTAAAGTCAGAACTTGTGACTTCTATATAAGCCAAGGTCCTTTAGAGTTCAATTGAACCAATTCATTGTTCAATTGAACCAATTCATTTATTTTATAAACATAGTTTTATATATATAAGGTTAATTTGTATTGAATTAAACCCAGCTAACATAGACTTGTAAAAAAATAAGAAGTATATGTTCATGTAGAGAGCTCCCCTCTATAGAAAGAGATGGAAAGCAACTTATCAAAGAATGTCATTTTGTTGCTTGCATTTATTCCCATGCCTAGAGTGTTTGGGTAAATCTAAACAAATTGCTTATATAAAATTCAATAAAAACAATATACATATATTTCATATTAGATTTGGCTTAATTACCATACAATTTTGCATCCAAGAAAGGGTCTATGAGACCTCTCTCACATGTGAGCTCCTTGTACTAAAGAGCGAATTTTGGATAGTAATGTTTCATGTTGCTTGTCTTTCCTTCACTTTCGATTGAATTTCCTTCCTCTGGTAAATAGAGGTAATGAGATGGATTGTTTCTTCAGTTGAATTTGAGTACGAACCCTTTCTCATTTTATTCACTTTCTTCTTTCTCTTCTTCTATGATGACTACTTGGATGATCTAATGTTCAGATTCTCATTTGGATTGGGTAGTCTAAATATCTTAATGTTTAGCATCAGACAATTGATTGTGACATTATTTATCCTCTGTTGAAGGGGATTGCTACTCTACTTGGAGGTTTGTCACTATGTTGACACAAGTAAATGACCCTCGTTGACCACACAGGAAAATGAGTCTTGTTGGCCATATAGGCTTACCCAATGAAAGGGCCTAATTAGACCTTTCTTCATTGAAATGGTAATCCATCCATTTATGACCTAGTTGTCGTGTGCAAGGTAAGATGTTTTATTATGCTCTATGTTAGCACTGATAGTCACCCTCAGATTGCAGGAGGATGAGCCCAGTACCCATCAGAGTCTTTGGTGTATGTTTGGTTTATATGAGTGGAGGTCAATGGACAAAACTCAATATATGAATGATGTTCAACACAGAACTGGACGAGAAATGTACAGGGAAGTGAGGGCCACAACTAACTTCAGTCAGTGAATTGAGTTTATGTGTGAGCAGAGGGAAGACTTAATAAGAAAGGTGGACAAGACTGTTATGGGCATCAGGCCTTCAAGCAGCTTGGAGAATAAAAACTCAGACTTAAGATCACTCTTAAGATCAAGTTTCATACACTGAAATATGTCCAAACAACACAGTCACAACAGCACAATGATCAAACCTACATCAGCATGCAGCTGCAGCAACTCGATTGGATCCTCCATGCTCGAGCCATTCAATGTAAGAGGGAAAAAGGTCATAAGGAAGCTGACTAAAACTGGTCACGATACCGCTGCAATCAAACCTACATTACAACATCATAACAACCCTCGATTGGATCCTCCATGCTCGAGTGTTTTAGCATAGTTTTTACAAAGACATGAAAAGAGGATGACTTCTATTAATCTAGAAGTCTCAAATCTTATACATAACCAGAGAACAATTCTTGCATCAAAAACATTACAAAATTGGGAGCTCTGCTCAACCATTTGACGACCTTAACAAAATATCAAAACTACCTATTTATACTCAGACCAGTGCCCCACTACCAGGAGCATGACATGGCTACTACATTCAAAGCCTTTTGTTTGTGCTTTCTTCTGTCAGAATGAGCGTGCATCCCTCTGTCAAACGTGAGCTTAAATCGGCATGGGCCTGCAGAAAACTTTGTCCATAGGGGTACCTCCGGCTGATAGCTCTTTTTTCCATGGTCAGCTCCTCCATTCTTCCAATTACTGAGTGAGTCAAAGCTTCAACCACCCCACCTACCTTCCATTAACTGCTTTTCCTCGGGGACTCAACGAGACTTAAACCTCAGGGAGTGGCCACGTGCTACTCTAGGATAGGACACCATATAAACATGTGATTGCGGGGCTTCTCAAAAGTGTTTTGGGTTCAGACCTCTTTTGGGCCCGCAATCCACCACCTTTCGCCACGTAGCACTTTCGCCTTATCATGGTTTCAATTGCGGGACTGCTCAAGAAAATTATCGCCTGAGCATGTTGCATCCCTGCAATGGACTATGGTCGTTCATCTGCTCACAATCTAAGATCTGGGCGCTTCTTCTAGATTTAGCGCTACTCCCAAACTTAACCACCTGCCAACTTTAGAATTCGCCAAACTCTGCCCTGGGGGAGGGGGTTGCTACTTTTGACGTTGAACAATAATATCTCTCGGAAGATGATCTGACATGGAGGTTTGATGTCATCATGATGATGCGTCATGAAAGAGAAGAGACACGTGTCACGACCAACGAGTATGCCACATGTCTACATTGATGACTACCACGTACTCTCTTAAATCGACGACAGAGATCTCCTTCAGGTCTCCAGGCTCTGGTAAAATCAAAACTCAAATCTCGCTTACCTTCTGTGCTTTTACCCAGAGTTGTCGATCTGTTGACGCGCGTCCTCTTCAATCAACGGTTATGCTCCTACTTCAGGACTTTGACCCCTTCAACCAGATCAACGGACCTTCTTCTCCCTTCTCAATCAATGATCAAGATCTCCTTCGGACCTTCATGCCTTTCCCCCTTTGCTTTCCTCCGGAGCTCTAGATTTGGCATCGCGTGGCTCCTGGATTTGGACGACCGAGATCCACTATGGGTCTCTGGGCTCCAAGAGAATCAAACTCAAATCTTGCTTACCTTCAGTTGCTTTTACCCGGAGCTATGGATATGCTTATGCGTGGCCTCGTCGATGGGTGATCCAGATAACATCATATGATGTCCCATCTGCTGATGTGTCATGATAAGGAGGGTGACATGGCCACGACCGAATGACCTGGAAAGAGTGCCACACGTCATGCCTGATGAGAGTGGGTCACGTGTTTCGGCACTTCGGGTCTTCGATGCTTTGGGTCTTTGGGACTTCGGCACTTCGGGTCTTCGGGACTTTGGCGCTTGATCACGGTTTCAAGACTCGCCCCAAAGAAACAGTGGTAGCCCTTGATCATGTAACATGGCTCTTGCAGCCCTAAAAATGGACATGTTCTTCCTCTCAGCAACCCCATTCTGTTGCGGGTTGTAAGGAGCTGTAACTTCTCTCTTAATGCCCTCCCTAGAACAAAATTCATTGAACTCATTAGAGGTATACTCACCCCCATTATCAAATCTCAACACTTTGATTTCCTTCACAGTTTGGTTCTCCACGAGAGCTTTGAACTTTTCAAACCGCTGAAAGACTTGTCCTTTGGTCTTCATGAAAAAAATCCAAGACTTCCAAGAGAAGCCATCAATGAAATTGACATAATACAAAAATCCAGTCAAAGAGGCAGAAGACATAGGAACACATACATCAATATGAATCAGATCAAGAATAATTGTTACTCTTTTGTCACTGCTTGGAAAGGCACTCTTGGCGTACTTCCCAAGAGAACACCCCTTGCACTCCTCCTGGTGATTTATACTGAACTATGGCACTCCAGTCACAATATCTCTCAAGATCCTCATATACCCATGGTGCAAATGGGTCATCCTCATATGCCATAAATCACAAAGGTCATTGTTGTTGGTACTATGCACCAATGCTCTTGCAGGATGAAACATGATCTTGTACAGCTTATCATGATGGATCCCAATCACTTTGGCCAAAGTGACATTGGATCCCTTATGATATAAGAGAACATTCCCATAATGGAACAATACCTCATATCCCCTATCCTCAATAGTGTAAAATGACACCAAGTTCTTCTTCAAGCCTAGAACATATTAGACATCTCTCAACAACATGGGAGGTAGAGACTCCCTCTGAAATGATATTGTCCCACTACCAACTGCCTTGACCACTAAGTCATCTCCAAGAACCACCTCAAGATCGCCAATCTCTCTGAGATCAGTGAAGTACTCATGAACATCTGTCATATGGAGGGAGGCACAATTATCAATGTACCAAATGTTGGTAGATGATGCCCTGGAGGAAAGACACACCAACAATGAATACTCCTTCCCGAACTTGTGGGTAAAATCCTCCACATCTGTTGAAGTTGCAACGTGCTTCTTCTTCTTGTTAGGAAATTGTCCAGCATAGTGCACAAACTTGTGACAAGAAAATCACTTGACTTTTCTCATGTCTCTCTTCCCTTCACCTTTCTGCTTTTTCCCTCCCTTGGAACCCTTCTTAGACTTGTTCTTTCCTTTGGCTGCAAGTTCCACATTCTCCTCTTCATTACCTATAGATGAACTCTCATTCACATAGCCTCTTTGATTTTCCTCTTGAATGAAGTCATCCCAAAGACGGTTCCACTTGGGAAGATTTTCCCTTGTTATAATGCCCTCAACAAAGACAACCCATTGTTTGGTTACCCCATTCAAAGTAGTCCTCACAAGTTCATTTTCAGCAACAACCTCACCAACAGCACCAAGTTCATCCCTCATCTGAGTAACGTTGGTAAGACAAGAGGAAACACTTTCAGTCTTGGTCATTTTAATGCTCTTCATTTTCTCCCTCAATACAATTTTCTGATTCTCATTGGAATTATGATAAAGTTTGGTTAAGGATTCCCACATATCATAGGCATTGGACTTCCCAGTCACATGTGGAATCACATGGTCCTTAATGGCGTCAAGGATAATTATTTTGGCCTTAATGTTATTTTTGGAATAGGCTGCCAAAATGGTAGCATTTGTAGGCATCGTCACAGGATTTGTTTGTGAGTCCTCCACAATATCCAACAACTCACACTCCTACAAAAGCAACACAATCCTCTCCTTCCATGAGTTGAAATTAGAATTTCCATCCAACTTGTCCTCAACCCTCAAACCAGTGGTCATTGACCCTCTCAACTGAAACGCAATCTCACAACTTTATGCTTGGTGAAGTACCTCCTCTTCTCAGCAAAATACATGTTCTCTATGGTTGATATATTTATGCTCTTTCCCACTTTCTAGCTCTAATACCATGTAGAAATTTCAGACCCCAACCAGGCTTCAAGTCTCAATTAAACAACATAGTATAATGCCCAACCCACATTGTACCTTTTAGTAGAAAATTAGTTAGCAGTAAAACAAATGCTCATAAAATGAAACATGTGAAGTCTGCTACAACATTTAAATCGTAAATAAAACACACCTTGAAATTTGCACACATAGATTTTTGGTCAAACTTAGACCCTACAAAAAACCACAAGGGGAAAACCATTGAGAGAGGGGATTTTATTATTATTCAGAGCTTAGAGAGGAATTATTTTATAGCAATATATATCAGTAAACAATTTACATACTTATCTCAAATCCTTATCCTAGCAACCTCCTAGATTTCAGAGCCAAACTTCTCAAAATCTGTGCCCCAAATTTCTATACCAACAGTACAACACAAATCTCAATTTTCATGCCATCTTGTTGTACAATTTGTCTAGAAAACCATGCCCAACAATACCCTTGTTTTATGTGCCAAATATGATATATGGCAGCCTTGTAATGCGTGCCAATCACTTCAGAAACTCAGTTGTATGACCTCCTTGAATTATGTGCCAATTACCAGTTGTACAACCTCTCAGAAATCTGTATTGTATGGTCTCTTAACCACTGTACTATATCCCTCGATTTACAATCCAAACTCTTGCCTAGGAATTCATGCCAACAACAACAAATGTGCATCTCTTCTCTAGCTTGACTCTCTCTCTCAAGTGCTCTCCAAATCTCATGAAGAATTTCAAAAGAATGGGAAACATCTTTCTCTAAATCGACCTCATGAGGGAAGGTGAAGAGTCATCTAATCCAATGGTGGAGATTAGACTAGATGGATGGTGGTGATTAAGTTACCCTTTAGTCACACACTTCACTTACTTTTCATAAATTCACTTTTAATTTCATGTCACGTGAAATTAATGCACTAGGGGCCACATTGGACACTTTCTCACCCCTAGGTGCCTAGGTGACGAGAAACACTTGTCCTTGGTACTTTTAATTTAATTTAACATTTAAGAGATTCAAATCCTTCATTTTTAGAAAGGTGTTACTCCTTTTTATCGATGGCTAGTATTATATTGATCACCCTTTTCAAATAACTAAGGGAGTGGTAGAAATTCAAACCCTAGAAAATCTTAAAATAGACATGGTCATGCTATAACCATATTTACTTTTTAATCATTGGTGTTGTTGCGATGGCACTAGACAATCTAGAAACCATAAATCAAATAGGAAGGAAAGGATTTTAAGAGAATATTTGCTCAACCCAAAACAAATATGCCACCATGATATATGTAGATAGATATTAACCCAAGACAATATGTTTGGAAGGAAAAGCACAGATGTAACACAAGTCTAATAGAAAGATTTAAATGGTTTTTTCCTTAATATCGTAAAGATGTAGATGAAGCCCCTGGGGTGTAGGGCAGTCGTTGATGGAGTGTATCGTTAAGGCACTCTTTTATGTGAATTCATTGATTCGAAACCTTGGCTTCCCTTGTGTGTCCTATATGGGGCATCATTGGCACATTTGAAGGTTATAGTGGTAATAGTTGGATAACACGGCCTTGTGTCACACAAGTACATGCCCGACTAGTTGTTTATTCTGCCAATCACGGAAAAAAAAAAAAAGTAATAAATAAAATAAAGATGTAGATGATCATATACTCAACATTTCTTATTTTTAATAGAGAGACTATAATAATAATAATCTATTTTTAAGGTCACAGCCAAGCCAGCACACCAAATTGGTGTATGAGACCCCCTTGTTTGTGGGACAAGGGACCCCCCTCCGCCCAGCGATTTGACTGGTAAAGTCTACGAAGGTATACATACCCTACCCCCCTCTGGATTTGAACCTATGACCTCTTAAGAGGAAACACATGTTCTTAACCATTAGGCCCACTCATGCTGTATTTAATAAAAGACAATACAACCATTAGTAACTTTCTATAGATATTTAATAACGAATGAATCCAAAAAGAGGTTTCATTTATGAGTCAAGAATAATGTTTTCCATAGAGGATTTCACATAATTGTAATGACATAAATAAATGAGGAAAGATATGTGTTCAGCCTTGAGGGTAGGGATGTGGCTCCCACAAACCTTGGAAATATAAACACTGAAAGAAGAGAAAACGGAAATAAGTCACAAGTTGATATTTCATGGAATGACCAAATGAAGATTAAATGAATCTATGATATTAAGAGGAACAAAAGATGGGGAAAGGCTTGAGTCTTCAACTTAAAAAATTGTGGGGCGCAAACTTAATAGGGTGTGGACCCTTTTATTTTTGTTGGTTGTCTCTTAAATAATCTTCATATGAAGCCATCCAATAACCTTGACTATCATAACCACTTTCAAGAGACTTTAGAAATTGTTTCGACTCATTTGTTGACCTATACTTTGACATAGTCTGTAATTGGACCCACACTAACTTATTCCTTTACTCTTAATGCAAAATTTTCATTTTCAATTCATTCAACTCCATGTTTTGTTCTCAAACCAAATAATCACTTACAATTTTTTCAATAATGAGATCAGTAAGCCATCTTTGTATCTTTTTCTCAGAAAAGATTGTCAATACATTAAATTCCATACGCAAGGAAGACTTATCCATTCTCAATTTAGCATTGATTTCTTCTGTAGTAATTATCCAGGAGGATCCCCACTAAGATAGTTGATCCAATAAAAAATCGCCATAGAAAGAAGACGAGTTGGGAGAAATAAGACGTCATCACATCCTTCAATAATATGAGTGTAAAATTGTTGTATGTACCCTAATAAACCTAAACTAGCAAAGAAGTAGAGTTTTGGGAAGATTGGTTTGTAGTGAAGGACATGCACAACAACTTTTTAGTTGTCACTGAATATTTATTTCTTTGTGGATTATTTTAATGAAAAAAATAGATAAGCATCCTTGGCCATGTGATGGGTGTAACTAGAGTTGACTATCCGTTCACTTTGAGAAGTAGAGTCATGCAAGACCTAAGAATTACTAACAAAAAATGTATGATTATCTACATTACCTTTTGAATTTTGGTCTGTAAGTCAACATGTCTCCTTCAAGTTTATTCACCTTCTCCTTTAGGTCCTTGGTATTCTATTAGAAAGCCTTCTCCATGTTGATATTATGGTAGTTGCAGGAGGTATTAACCTCCACATGTAACCTCTAACAAGACTAGAATATTCTGGAAAGCAAGAGAAACCCTAAAACGTTAGATAATAACCCTAGGAGAAACGTCGACTCAAGAGAATATTTAATATTGAGTTATTAGCCTCCAGAAATAAAAGTTGAACCAGTCAAGTGAGATAGACTAGTATAAATAGAGGGCACTAGAGTTCAGTTTTTATACACAATCTCATCACTGCATAAGGCCAGTGGTGCGCAAGTTTGGAGAGGAATTGCAGTTGTTGCAACTGGAATTTAGGTTTGGCTTGGACTTTCTTTTGGTTATGGTTTGGAATTTCTTCTTGGTCTTTGGTTATTCTTTCTTGGTGCGCTAGCCTTGGAGAAAGGTGCACTACCTTGTTTGGCTATTGGATTACTTTCGGAATTATTTTATCTATCAAGGTTAAGGTGTTCGGGGGTGGTCTTTGTTCCTATGGTTGGGTGACAATATTGTTATGTTGTCTATGTTGAAACAATCACACCTATTTTTCTAACAGGTTATGGGCCCACCCTATCTTCTGACAGTCTAACCACTCGAAGATAGATTGGGAGGATTTTCTCAGTTACATTTGTAGTTGCAGTCAAAGTTTTTGTTGCAGCAATGAAACCCTAACCCTCTTGTTAAGGCACCTTAAGTGAAGATATTGACCTAATTCCTAGATAGCCTAGTGTTCCCTAGCCTAGCGCACCTCCTGGTACTCTCAGCAAGCCAAGCTGTCAAGTTTGAGTTTTTGGTCAAAGTCAAAGGTTGACCAAGTCAAAGCAGTCGTGACTTACACTATGAAGTCAGAAAACAAGTTAGAAGGGGCTTTTAACTTCAAAGCATGGAAGACAAGGATTGACCTCATCCTTTCCAAGAATAAAGTGTTGGATATCGTGAAAGGCAAGATCATGGAACCACATTTTGAAGCAGGAAAAGAGAAGGAACCTCAGAACGTTGCAGTTATGGAAAAGTTCAAGGATAATGACATCAACACTATGAGTATCATAGTGGACTATGTAAAAGACCACTTGATACCCTACATCGCTCATCTTGACTCATCTAAGAAAATGTACGATGCCTAATCCGGATTTTATGAGCAGAACGAAATGAATACAAATTATTAAAAGATGCTTAACACAAAATAACAGAGATACAATAAAACCGGTTTTCTATTCAATAAGGAAATAAGTTGAAACTATAAAATGCAGCAGAAAACAAGCTTGTTCAAATGGTGGCGGCTTATCTCTGAGAAGAGATGTGACGGTTGCACTCATTCGCAAGAAGATGATTACAATGAGGCTCTGAAGACCTTTTTACAATAAACAGGAATTTCAAAAACCCTAGACATCCAAAAACCTAACCCTAGGAGATGAAACGCCAAAAGTCATGTGGGCCCCATTTGGGTAAGTTAGTACATCAACTTCTCGGGGTCATAAATTTTTCATATGATCTTTGTTTTAGGCGCACGATAGCCCATTGGAAAGGAATTGTTGAGGAGATTCATTTTGGGGGCTCAATCAAAGCCTTTGGCTATCATTGAGAAGCTCGATCCCGAAAAACATCCATTTAGGCCCTAAAAATGGCCCCGGAAGTTAAAAACTGCTAAAAATAGTAAATTGCTAGAAAATTGTTTTGAACAAGTTGGAAAAGGTGGGTGCCCACCGATATCCACCTGGATCAATCCTCCCTCCTTAGGAAGCAATGGTCTCCATTGTTTTGAGTTCCCCCTTCAGATGAGGAAATTTCTGCTGAATTTGGCCCCTGGTGAGCCACTTGCCTTGGTGCAGGAGCTGCCCTGCTTTGACAACTCGATAAATTTGGATCCTTTATTGTCGAGTGCCCTTGATCTGTGTGTCCACAATATGATCATTGGATGCCTATTGCATGTATTCAAGGTTGAGCTCTGTTGGTGTCAACTGCTCTACAATCTCTGTGGTGTCCAATAATGGTGGGAAATATGGCCGAAGGAGAGCCACGTTGAAGACTGGGTGCAGGCCAAGGAAAGGGGGAATGTTGAGCTCAAAATCATTGTCACCCAATGCCTTGGTTATGGTGTATAGCCCATAATGGAGTGGGCGAAGCTTCTGATGGGGCCGTGTAAGGCATTCTTTCAGCAAGTGCAACCAAACTTTGTCTCCCACCTGAAAATTATGTGGCACCCGATGTTGATCATGGTGTTGCTTGTATTTAGCATTAGACTTCTATAGAATATCCTAAAGCTGTTGGCGGATGGTCTCATCCGCTCAATGAACCAGGTGGCTTTGTCAACTTCTGGTGGAGCAGGGGATGAGTTGGTCGAGGTGGTCACCAGGGGCAGTGCAACATCCATGGGGCCCAATGGTTGGAATCCCAACCCCACCTAAAAGTGGTTGTGGCCAGTTGAGCTATGCAGGGATTGGTAGTAGCTATGTTGGACATAAGAAAGAATCTCATCCCATGTGCGGGGGTGTTTTGAATTGTACATGTGAAAGATATGTACGATCATTCAATTGACAAACTCAGTTTGGACATCTGTCTGGGGTGGAAGGCAGTGGATTTGCTGAGCTTGGTATCCAGCAGTGACCAGATGCTCGACCAAAATGTGTTGAGGAACCAACTGTCATAGTCTGAGATAATGGTTTGTGGGATCCCAAAATGTACCCATACTCATTCAAAGAAGAGCTTGGCAGTGGATTCTGTTGTGATGTTCTTCTTGCAGGCGGCTAGAATTGCCATCTTGGAAAAGCGATCAACAACCAAAAAAACACAGTCATTTCCCCTCTTCGTGGACGGGAGGCCCGACATGTAGCCCATTGAGATGGATTCCCACAACCTGTCAGGAGTAGGAAGAGGGTTGTACAGACCATCTTTCTTAGTGGTCGGTTTAGCAATAACACAGGCAGTGCAGGACCTGATATACTTGCCAACATCATGTCAAAGTTTCATCCAGTAGAAATGTTTTTGCAGCACTGCCACTGTATTTTCGACGCCAAAGTGTCCTACCACCCAACTGTAGTGAGCTTCCCAAATCATCTTCGCATGCTTTCTTGATGGAATGCAGAGATGGCCTAGACGGTACAACAACCCATCTTGAATATGGAAATTAGTGACCACTGAGTTGGCACCCAACATTTGGTAGGTGGTGGAGAAGTCAAGGTCTGTCTCGTAGAGGTGGGGTCATCTGAAGGTTTTGTGGACACAAGAGTCTAGCACTGTGGTGAGTGTCACGACTGGAGGTCGACTGAGGCAATCAGAAACTCGATTGGTACTTCCTGTTTTATACTTGATGTTGAGGTGGAACTGTTGTAATTACGTGGACCACTTATGATGACATTCATTCTGCAATTTTCCTTGGGTCTACATGAACTGTAGTGGCTTGTGATCATTGTGGATGATTATCTCCTTCCCAAGAATGTAATGTCTCCACTGGTGGCAGGCTTGCACAATGGAGTACATTTCTTTTTCGGAAGTAGGGTACTTATGGACAACATCTCATAGTGTCTCACTATGATATTCCACGGGGTGGCCGTGTTGAGTGAGAACGACGTCCACAGCATAGTCTGAAGCATATGTCTCGATCTCAAAGGGATGTTGCAGGTCTGGTAATGAAAGTACTAGGGATGAGCACAAACGCTTCTTCAAGTCATCGAAGGCTTATTGTTGGGATAGGCCCCACACTAATTTTTCCTTACCTCCACCCCTGGTTACTTGGTTGAGGGCCCATGCAATATGAGAGAATCCCAACATGAACCTACGATAGAAATTGGCAAGGCCCAAGAAGCTCTAAATTTCAATGAGTGTGTTTGGGGTTGGCCAGTCACGAATGACATGTATCTTGGCTGGATCCACATGCACACCATGTCGATCAATGATGTAGCCTAAGTAATGGACCTTGTCCATGCCGAAGGAGATTTTTTCCAAGTTTGCATATAGTTTGTGTTGTCGCAGGGTGTGAAGAACCAACTGAATATACTGCAAGTGTTCTGTCCAAGTCTTGTTGTAGATGAGGATGTCATCTAGATACACCACTACAAACATATTGGTGAAAGGTCATAGGATATCGTCCATCATCCTCATAAAATTTGTTGGAGCATTTGTCAAACCAAAGGGCCTGACTAGCCATTCAAAAAGACCTTATTTTGACTTGAAGGCAGTCTTCCATACATATGTATGTTCTATTGAGACCTGGTGGTAGCCAGAATTCATATCAATCTTACTGAAGTATTTATCCCCCGTGAGCTGATCAAGGAGATCATTGATTCGGGGAATCGGGTACTGGTTTTGGACTGTGATTTCATTCAGGGCCTGGTAATCAATGCAGAGTCGCCAGGTCCCGTCTTTCTTCTGCACCAAGACAATTGGGCTCCCACAAAGCGATGAGTTGGGATGTATGTGCCCCTTGTGGAGTAGTTATTGGATCTGCCTCTTGATCTCATCATTTTCTAACAGAGAGCGATGGTAGACTGGCCCATTGGGTAGCGGTGCGCCTAGGGTCAGATTGATGGGATGCTTGACCTGGCAGTGCAAAGGTAACTTAGTAGGAGAGGAGAAGATATTTGAGTATTCTTCCATGACCTTATCCACTTTCTTCTATTGTGTGGAGAGATCGGTCGAGGAGGCCCTGGATGTGGCTGCGATCTTTCGCTCACTCTGAGAGCGAATCACGAAGAAGACAAATTTCTCGGTCTGAGAGATGACCTTTCTGCATTGCTTGGCATAGATCAAGGAAATAGCACTAGGAGGGACTGCCTCAGTTATCCTATACAATTTATTATTCAAAGTAATAATAACACTATGAGGCCTAGAATCATATACAGTGTGACATTTCCATAAATAAGGTTGGCCCAAAATAACATTGCAAACTTCAAGAGGAGTAACATCACACAATACCTCGTCTTTGAAGGGCTTGATGTCGTACGACAGTCGGCACTGTTGGCTGACGTGGAGATCACTTCCTTGGTGGAGCCATCCAATGGTGTAGGTTTGTGGGTGCGGCATTGTCGACAGGGTCAGTTGCTTGACGACCTCTGCTGAGATGAGGTTCTTCTAGCTACCGCTATCAACGATGAAGTGCAATGGGGTGCCTTTTACCCACATCTTTGAATGGAAGAGGTGATCGACTTCTTATGGCTCGTCTGGTTCACCAAGCTAGAGCTTGGTGGTAGCAACAGTTGCATTGAGTTCCACGTCAATGGTTCATCTTCCCCTTTCTGGTTCTAAATCATAGTCAGAACCCGTATCTGATTCAGAGGCTTTCACTTCGGCCATCAGCGACTTCTTTGAGCTACAGTCGGCATTGTTATGCCAAGGTCTCTTATGGAAGTGGCACAACTTCCCGGTATCTTTCTTTGTCTTTTTGGTGTCTTTCTTTGCATGTGGATTGGACTAGTTGTCCCGATATTTTCCATCTTTACCCTGTCCTTTTTTCCATGGTTTGGGGCCGCCCCTTCCTGGATTTTTCTGTGAGGTGTTCCCAAGCCCAAATTTTTGTGTCTTTTGTTTAATCTTCTGCTCGATTTTGACGACATATCGGTAGGATGCACCCAAGGACAAGATGTCCAAAAATTCCATTTTGATCTGGATGTATCTATGTTGAGCACCACAATACTTGAGCACCATATGTCACTCTGAATATTTGATACCCAGCTTGGTGCGCAAGGTATGGAAGATATTTGTGAACTCTGGCACTGTTGGTCCCTTTCTTGCCGCAGTGTGGTCCATTTGGTATACAAGTCATCATAACTTTCGACAGGGTAGTATTGTTCCTTAATAGCATCCCTGAAGGATTCCCAGGTGGTCGCGACTGTAAATAATGAGGGTTCCTCTATTTCCTTTTTCTCACAGAAAGTTTCCCACCAATCTTTGACATGGGGAATGGCTTTGAGGAGTGAAAAAGTAATATTTTCTCTATTTGAAAAGTTACGGATAGAAAAATATCATTTTATAAGATTTAACCACTTTTCTATAGAATCTACGTCTATCTGACCTTCAAATATAGGAATATCGAAGTTTATTTGTACCTTGAAGGGGGTGGCACCTACGCTAGAGGAAGATGTGTCGCATGTTTGTAGTCGTTGAAGGATTTGCGCGAAACTATCCATAATCTCATTCCTATGTTGCTTGAGGGATTCCTTAAGAAACATTTTGAAACGATCTCATGTCCCGTCATATTTCTTTTCTCCTGCCATGAGAAGTCGCTTGGGCATGCGAGATCATTTTTCCTCAAGAGAAACAAGCTCGAGACCCAATTCTTTGTACCCTGACCTCGTTGGGGACATGCATTAAGATGACAAGGAGCAGACCACTCTGATACCACTTATCCAGATTTTATTAGCAGAATGAAATGAATGCAAATTATTAAAAGATTCTTAACATAGAATAATAGAGATATAGTAAAAATGGTTTTCTATTCAATAAGGAAATAAGCTGAAACTGTAAAATGTAGCGGAAAACAAGCTTGTTGGAATGGTGGTGGCTTATCTATAAGAAGAGATGTGAAGATTGCGCTCATTCGCAAGAAGATGATTACAATGAGGCTCTGAAGGCCATTTTACAATAAATAGGAATTTCAAAAACCCTAGACATCCAAAAACCTAACCCTAGAAGATGAAGCGCCAAAAGTCATGTGGGCCCCATTTGGGTAAGTTAGTACATCAATTTCTCAGGGTCGTAACTTTTGCATATGATATTCATTTTAGGCGCATGATATCCTATTGGAAATGTACCATCGAGGAGATTCATTTTGGGGTCTCAATCAGAGCCTTCGCCTATCATTGACAAGATCGATCCTTAAAAACCTTCATTTAGGCCCTCAAAATGTCCCCAGAAGTTAAAAACTGTTAAAAATAGTAAATTTCCAAAATTGTCAAAAAATTGTTTTGAGCAAGTTGGAACTACATCCCGTACTCTTTCCAATGTAATTGGTCTCACTTCATTTGTATTCTCTATGAAGATGTTATGATTTTTTTACCCAAAACACTTGTTTATGACTAGCTTCGGGACTAGTCAAAAACCCTATCTTCCACAGAGTGTATCTCCAAAATTGTAGTGAATAAAGAGCTGAAATTTTTACCACAGGTACCTAGATATGTCTTCTCAATAACATACAAATTTCACCATCTAAGTTGTTCTATAAAAAACTTTATAGCGAAAATGGTAAGATGACCTGTAAATAACATACCTTAGAACACATCACCAAAAGACTTCATCCTCCCTTGAAATTTGACCTTCTTTACTTCAGATTTCCTCTGAAATTCAACTTATATCTACTTTTTCATTAACAAAATTGTTTCTGTTTAAAAATGAATGTATAATGAGATGTATTTATACCCTTTATGTCACTTCCTTTTAACATTAGAGATGACATGTAGTTTATGCTTCAATTCACATTGTCATCTTCAAAAATTCATTTATCCTCAATCGTGAGGATCCACGTGACATGCCACATACCACCAGAAGAAGAATGACTTATATTATCCATCCATGGGTGTTGTAACTACATGTGTAATTTCCTTCATGTCTATCTACTTCGATCAACTGTTGGGTCCAAAACCCAATGGCTAGGGTTGACATCAATGACTACAACCAATGACTAGGGTTGACATCAATGACAACATGCAATCTTCCAACAATATCCCCCTTTGTCATTGATGGAAACACTCATGCTCCCCCTGTCATCATGATACCAATTTGTCTCCCCCTTTGACATAAATGGCAAAGGGTGGGGTTGCTCCCCCTAAGTTGAATGTCATAAGGTGACCTCCTTCTTTGGGGTTGCTCCCCATGAACATGTGGCACTCAATAATACTTCATCCTTATTTTTGGTCTTTGCGACTTTTTCTTCCTTGGAATCCTTTTGTGTGGATTATGTCTTCTCTCTCTTCTTCATGTCTTGGATGTATATGTTGTTCGGTCTTCTTGTTGTAGTTTCAACCAATCTTCCTAAGTTCTTTTCTCTAATTTTACATTTTCGTGAGTCAAACATAAGAGTGTATCCTTGATCACATATTTTTTTGACACTCGGGAGATTATGCTTCAGATCTTCAACCAATAGGACTTTTCCTGCTTTTACATTTTCACTTCCAATATTTACAGTTCCTTTTCCAAGTATTTTGGTAGATGAGTCATCTCCAAATGCAACATTTCCACCCTTTTTCTTCAAGCTGACAAATTTTCTTTGATCTTCGTTCATATGAGATGAGCACCCACTGTCTATGAATCATTCATCTTCTTCTTTTCATTCTTTAGCGACCAATGTTATTCAATAGTTTTCATTGTGTGGAATTTCTTTCCTTTTCCATGTTGTAGTTGGTATAGAGCCATTTGGCATAGGATTAGGTGCTCAGCAATCTTGTGCTTTGTAACCAATATTATTGCACTTGTAGCATACAATATTTTGATCCATTAATGGGTCAAATGGATTATAATTTTTGTTGACAGGTCTGTGAACATTTCCATATCTACTATTTGCACCATTCATGTATCTTGCGTAGTTATTCCTTTCATTGATTCTACAATTGATTGCCTTGTGTCCAAAATTTCTAGAAGTATAACAATGTCCAAGAAAGAAATTTTGATACCTAGGAGTAAGTGATCTTCTTTGTGGTGTAGTCCATCTGGGTGCATGATCTATTCTTCTGTAGATTCCTTCGTAATGATTTCTTTCATACATGATGGGAGAGGATATTCTTGATGTCTCATTCCTTCTGAATTCTAGTCTTCTATCTTGTTGTTCAACTTGCTCTGGAGTGTTGGTTTCATCCTTTTCATCTTCCTTCTCTTGTTTTGTTGTCTTCAAATTGTCATTGTATCCTAGTCTTGTCTTGTCGTTTGGAGATCTTTGACTGCTAAGGATCTCATCTAATTTTTCAGTTCTTTTTTCGAACTTCTTCAACTTTTCTATTGTCAATAGTAGCTCGCCTTTTGTGTGATCCAATTTTGCTTTCAATTTCTCATAATCTTCTAATTATTCCTTCAATCTACCAATGGTCTTTTTAAGCCTGTAATTCTCTTCTTCACAACTACTCAATTAACCTTTTAGTATTACGTTTGTGTTTCTGAGCTTGTTATTTTCAGTTTCAACATGCTTCAACTTTTCAAGATTCTCATCTTCTTGTTCACTCTCTACATTGTATTTGTATCCCCAAAAGGAATAAAGGTTGGTTTCTTCATCTGAATCTTCTTCAGAAATGATTTCTTCTTCTTTAGAACTCTTGTGATCATCATCCTAGGTTTCTTGGGTTATGAAGAGGAATTCTCGTCCATCATTATCTTCTTCATCACTCTCATCTGAGGAGATGTCATCATCCTTGGAGTAGAAGCTCTTTTTATTGTTGAGACTTCTCTTTTTATAGTAGCAGTTTTCAACAATATGTCTTATTCTACCACAGTTAAATCATTTGAGAGGAGACTTACCTTTGTATCTTCAGATCCCTTCTGGAACCTTCTTACGAAATTTGTTATTTCTTCATCAAGGTCGTTATCCTTGTCTTTTGCCTTCTTTATGGCTTTAAAGGCTTATTCATTGTTTGGTTGGTAACTTTTTGTACATGTTCTCATTTCATATGCTATAAGAGACCCATGTAATTCATCCATTGTCATTTTGGTCAAGTCTGTAGTTTCTTCAATGGTGGAGACCTTAGCATCATACTTCAAGAGAAGTGATCTCAACACTTTTTGTACACCCAAGGATTCATTGAGATCTTAACCTAATTCTCTGATAGCATTAACAACTTCATCAACTCTAAGAAAATAAGTTGCAGTATCTTCCTTTTCATCCATCTTCAAATTTTCAAATTATGCTCTATGTCGTTGAAGCTTGACCTGCTTAACGTTTGGATCACCTTCATAGATACTATTGAGTTTGTCCCATACCTCTTTAGCAGTTCTTCATCCCATCACTTTGTTGGCAATGGTTGGTGCCAATCCTCCTAGAATAACATGTTTGGCTTTTGAATTACAACTCATAAGCTTATTCTCATTTGGATCGGTTGGAGCATTCTTTGGGATTACACAACCATTTACAATTGAGTACCAAATGTCTACTCCCAAATATGTTAGGTAATTTTTCACTCTATCACTCCAATATGCATAATTACTTCCATCAAATCGTTGAATCCCATTTGGAATGTGCTCATGGTCATCCATATTTGCTCAGTATTTTCCTTCCAGTGGTTAAACTGTTCTGAATGCAACCTGGCTCTGATACCAATTGATGATACTGAGAGGGGAGTGAATCAGTATCATGTACAATTTAAAAAAAAAAAATCAATTTATACTTCAACCGGATTATATATTCAATTATATCCAATGAGCAATAAACAATAGTAGAAGAGTTGAAAAAAAAAAATTATAATGTCACCTCTTGAACACATTGGAAAAATGGTGCTGCTCTGCGAGCTAGGGTTTTAACAGCGTGATCGGGCTGGGAGGTCCAATGGCGGCGCCAGGGAGTGGGGGGTCGGCCCCTCCTCCGCCAATCCCGTGCAAAGAGGCATTCTCGAGACTGGTCAACAGCTGCGGGAAGAAAACGACGGCTCCAGCGATCCCGAAATTCATCAAGAAGCTTGAGGATATTCCTGAAATAGCTCTGCCTGAAGAAAGACCTATGCAGATCGCCCTGGCTCTGGCCCAGCGTGACCTCGTGGGGCAGTTCATGGGCCTATGGTCGTCCTCCAAAACCACTGACGATTGGATCCAACGCAACTGGAAACCAAATCTGGCACATGGGGTTACCTGCTACCCTGTCGGGAGAGGATATTTCGTGTTTGAATTTATTTCTGA
>ML853726.1:21308-31954 GCA_009831015.1 Picea engelmannii
CCCCTTCCTTCCACCCAAGAATATATGAGAGATAATAAAACTTTACATTAAATTATCACCATCAACCAACCATCACATAGAACCTGATAATGCTTCCTGAGACTTCTTCAACTTCTACGATTCTTCACTTATTAGAATACTATGATCCTGTAGATAATATAACTCAATGTATTCTCTGAAACTCATCCAAGTTTCACTCCTTGAATCCTCCCAAAAAAGGAGTTATAGAGAAAATGGTAGACCTTATTCAATTTTGGTTTATTCAGGAGAGCGAATTTGTACAGCATGCCCCGCTCTCAATATTTAACATAAGATTATGAAATTTGTACACATGAAACTACAGCCCATACTCTTTCAAATTCAATTGGTCTCACTTCATTTGGATTCTCTATGAAGACATTATGATTGTTTTACCCAGAACACATGTTTATGACTAGCTTCAGGACTAGTCAAAAACCTTATCTTCCACAGAGTGTATCTCCAAAATTATAGCGAATAAAGAGCTAAAATTTTTACCACGGGTACCTAGATGTGTCTTCTCAATAACATAAAAATTCCACCATATGAATCCTTCTATAAAAAAAAATTATAGCAGAAATGGTAAGATGACCTATAAATAACATACCTTAGAACACATCACCAAAAGATTTCATCCTCCCTTGAAATTCAGCCTTGTTTACTTCATATTTCCTCTGAAATTTGACTTATATCTCCTTGTCCATTAACAAAATTGTGTGTGTTTAAAAATGAATGTATAATGAGATGTATTTACACCCTTATGTCACTTCCTTTTAACATTAGAGCTGACATGTAGTTTATGCTTCAATTCACATTGTCATCTTCAAAAATTCATTTCTCCTCAATCGTGAAGATCCACGTGACGTGCCACATACCACCAGAAGCGGCATGACTTATACTATCCATCCATGGGTGTTGTACCTGCATGTGTAATTTCCTTCATGTATATCTACTCCAATCAACTATTGGGTGGCCACCAATATCCAACAGTGGGTGGCCACCGATATGTACAACACGCAATCTTCCAACATTGGGTGGCCACCGATATCCACCTAGATCAATGTCCTAACTAACCTCTTCTCAGTCAAAAACATTGGACAAGTAATGAGTCTGAAGAATGAGCTTTGTGACATGAAAATGAATTATGATGAAAACATATCATCATACTTTGTAAGAATCTCTCAGTTAAGAGATCAACTACAAGCTATTGAAGAAATCATTTCAGAAAAGGAACTAGTAAATATAGTACTCAATGGCCTTCCCAAGACATGGGATGCATTTGCCGCAAGCATGAACACAAGAAAGGAGTATCCCACATTTGAATAACTTTGTACTTGTTGTGCATAAGAATAATCAAGGATTAACGCAAAAGAGAAATCCCAAAATAAATATGATGATCAACCCTTCGTAGCAAAATTCAAGAATTTCAGGAATAAGAGGAAGTTTGGCTAATGGAAGAAACCAAACCAAGAAAAGGATATGTCAAAAATACAGTGCTTCAACTGCCTAAAATATGGTCACTACAGGAATCATTGTCCTAAGTTAAAGAAAAGGAAGGAAACATACGAAGCAACAGTTGTCGAAGAAAGGGAACCCTCAAAGAAATCCAAACAGGATAAAATAGACTTTTTCTTCTAGTAAAGGTAACAATATTCTTCTATAATATAGTTCTTGTACATATCATGCATATATATCTCTTAGAATATAAGATGGTTAGTGAAGCAATACCTATGGGAGAATAAAAAGATAAGGATTCATATTACAATGACTACAATGCACATGAAAAAGATGAAGTACGTTGACAATATTTGGTGGCAATTCTTGTGAAAACTATTATATAAGTAAAAACTACCATATGGGCCACAATCAGAATCAAACTTGAAGAGACCTAGAAGGAGTCAGACCATAAAGAAGTCAATAATCAAGAGGAAACTAGAATAAAACTTGTGACACTTTGCAAAAATCAATAAGGATGCAGACGAAAGCATGGACTCTCTTAGATGGAGGGACTTGATTGCAAAATTCCAATAGAAGAGCATATATTCATGCATGAATTCGGGATAATGAGGGAGATAATCCTAAATGATATGATCCATTGAAGAATCCATGAAGATTATAAATTATTTGTCCATGTTCCCCATTGAAAGTAGCAGCCATGATAAGCAACATGTGTTCATTTTGACTCAAGAAGAAGTTTTCTTCGAAAAGAAGCCTTAAGTATCCTTGGTTGTCCATCTACATCCATGTTCCTATGATGAAATGAATAATTTGGAATCTTCAGGAAGGAAGGGAATGGAATCTATAGAAGACTTCATGGACCCAAAAGCTAAAGATGAACATGAGGAAGAACATGAAGATTCCAAGAAAGAAAGAAAAGCCAAAACAACCAGTTATTATACCAAGAATCATAAGACTACCAACATGGTTTGAACCCACTAGAAGAAATCAAGCAGAAGAAATGTAAGTTGTGATGAATAATAGTGTATGTAAGAAATTGTGAAAAATACTTGTGAATGGAAGCATTGTGAGATTCAAAACCAGAGGTTCTTCCAGAAGGAGGGAGAATATTATGATGACAACTTGTTCCAATAAACCAGATATACCTCTTGTAGTATCCATGGATTGAAATTTACATGTAAAATATTGTTCTTCCCAATAAAGCAAATTGAGAAAAAAACATACCCATGTATGCAAATGGAAGAAGACCTTGTATGGATTCAAGTAACTTGATGCAGAGTATCTCATATATAGTAGAAGTGTGGAGAAAACTTCCTATGACAGAGAAATTTTATCAGAATGATTACTCATAAGTCTGGGATGATGGATTGAAAATCCATGGCAAAATCTCATGATAACATATCTGAAGAAGTTGAAGAGACTCTATTCCAGTAGACTCGTCTCTTTATTGACAATCGATTGGCTCATTGATGTATTTGGAGAATACTCAGCTGGATATTTGTTTTGTGGGACATTTAAATTATGACATACAATGGCATGAATTTATCGATTCAGATTGGGCATGGAGTGTAGATGATAGAAGAAGTGTTACTCGAATATGTTTCATTTTAAGCTTTGCCACGATATTATGGGCTAGTAGGAAACAAAAGTATGTTGCACTTAGCACTATAGAAGTAGAGTATATTGCAACTTGCAATGCTTGTACAGAAGCAATGTGGCTCTGTAATTTGGTTTCTGGACTGTCTGATCAGGTGCTGAATTCAACCATGAGATATTGTAATGATCAGATCCATGTGAATCTTTCAGAGAAATCGTTGTTCAATGATAGGTCGAAGTACATTGAGATCAAGCACTACATTCTCTGTGATAAAGTCCAGAAGAGAGAAGTGGTTCTCCAATATATCTCCACAAATGAGCAAATTGCAGATATTGTGGTAAAGCCTCTGTCCAAGATGAAAAGTTTGCATACTTAAGAGACAAGTTGGGGCTCATGGAGACAACTTCCTTATTGGAAAAGGAAGTGATTATCCAATAAGGAAGTGATTAATCCCAGGTTGGGAAGGAGCACTAATATGTTATTGATTTATGGATAGTCATTTTCAGTTCGTAAAATGGTCTGGGTTGGGCAGTTCCTTTCCAGTTCGGAAAGTGGTTCAAGATTTTTTACGAACGGGCATTTTCCAGTTTGGAAAATGGTCAAGATAGAACAGTAATTTTCATAATGGAAATGGTCCAATAGATTTTTTATGTACCATAGACAGTGATTCCCCTTATGGCCAGTGTGAGGGAATGGTCTAGGACAGTCATTCTTCTTGGAAGTAAATATGAGTAATGGTCTTCCTCATCGGGCAATCATTCTTTCGAAGTTCACAGTTGTGAGAAGTTTCGAAGAATGGTCCATTTTGGAGTTTGGTGCATGACAGTCATTTCCATAGGAAATGGTCCAGACAGTCATTCCCTGGGGCAGACTCATTCTCTCAAGGTTGCACTTTTATTAGTGCCGGAGGAATGGCCCAGTTAAGTGAATGGTCCAGGTTCAACAATCATGGATGGGCATTCCCTAGGGAAGACTCATTCTCTCGAGGTTGCACTAATGTTGGTGCCGGAGGAATGGTCCAGTTAAGTGAATGGTCCAGGCTCAGAAGTCAGGGAAAGTTATTCTTCTATGTTGTGGAAGAATAGTCTGGATAGCCCATGGCTAATGTTTTACTTTCTGAGGGAAAATGCTCTTCCGGATCTCACAAATGTGAGTGGGAGAATGGCCCAGATGACTCAGTTTGTATCATGATATTGTTATGCAGGTTGACATCAGATGATATGATTGTTGTGGAGACTGTACGTCTCTATACATTAGTTGTATGCCACTGTGGTGGATGTATTCCATTGGTTGTGACTATGAGTTGTGTACTACTATGGATAGACACAGTTGTGTTCTATTGAATGGCATTGTTGTGATTTCCATGGAGACTATCACTAGTGTTGGAGATGATTACCAGCTAGACGAATAGTCATTATGCTGATGGATAGACATTCTCCCTGTGGAAAATGGTCTAGGACAGTCATTCTTCTAGGACGTATGTCCAGATTAGAAGAATAGTCCTTGTAACCCATAGTGTGGCTTCCAGCATCTGTTGGAACAATTATTCTTCTAGGACATATGTTTGGATTAGAAGAATGGTTCTTGTATCACTCTGTGGAGTGAGTGACTTATTCAGCATCATGCCTGATTACCCAGATGGAGTATGGCTTCGAGAGATGATGCAGTTGATGCTATCAAATGATATTGATAGTGATGATGGTGCTCATGATTTGATCATGAGATAGCCCATGTGGAATTAATGATGCTACCGGTTGAATGGTATGTTTGTGCTCAATACCATTTCCTTAAATACCTCCCTAGCTAGGAGGGAGTGTTGATATTATGGTAGTTGCAGGAGGTATTAACATTCATGTGTAATCTCTGACAAGACTAGAATACTTTGGAAACCAAGAGAAACCCTAAAACGTTGGATAATAACCCTAGGAGAGAAGTTGGATCAAGAGAATATTTAATATTGAGTTATTAGCCTCCATAAAGAGAAGTCGTCCTAGTCAAGTGAGATATACTAGTATAAATAGACGGCGCTAGAGCTCATTTGTTATACACACTCTCACATCTACATAAGACCAGTGGTGTAGAAGTTTGGAGAGGAATTGCAGCTACAGATGCAGTTGCTACAACTAGCATTTAGGTTTTGGCTTGGACTTTCTCTTGGTTATGGTTTGGAATTTCTTCTTGGTCTTTGGTTATTCTTGCTTGGTGCGCTAGCCTTGGAGAAAGGTGTGCTACCTTGGTTGAATATTGGATTACTTCCAGAATTATTATATCTTTCAAGGTTAAGGTGCTCGGTGGGCCTTTGTGCCTATCATTGGGTGACAATATTGCTATATTGTCTATGGTGAAATGAGCACACCTATGTTTCTAACACTCTATATGTCCCAATTTCACACAATAGTGGTAGGTCTTCTTCTTTCTACTTTTCTTGGTTAGAGTCTAGTCGCCAAGATTCTTCTGTTATTCTAGCTGGCATGGTTGCATTCCTTCTCCCATCAACCTCTTTCTCTATAATTGTGTTTACCTTTCCCCTTTAGAAAACGAGCATATTGCTTGACCTCGGTTTATGTTCACCGAGCAACTTTTCTTGTGCTTTAATCAACAAATTTAAAAAATAGACAAAGGTATAATCCTTACCATCATCATCTTTCTCGAAGGCCTAAGTGGCACAAAATTTCAAACGTAACACATGATAAAATGTCTTTAGATTCATTCACATTAGTTCAATGAGATCACCATCATTCTTGGAAAAATATTTTATGCATTCAGCCAATTTCAACTGAAGCTTCTTGACATGGGACAAATAATCTTTAGTTATTTCAAAAGAAATACCATCTACAGAGTTCAACTCTTTCTCAATTTGCATAACTTGAATTTCATCGGTTTTATCGAACAAAGTCTTTGACTTCTTCCATATAGCATTTAAGAAATTGATCCAACTTATATGAAAGTGGAACTCCTCAGATGCAATTTGTTGTGACTCATATAGCCTCATCCTTCTTCTCATTGATGACCAACTTCTATTGGTCATCCTTCAAATTTAGAATTGCAACTTTTATAAAGTACTACAGTTCTTTAATGTTTGACAAGGTTTCCATATATCATGCCTAAATTCCATAATTGTGGCCATTCAAAACCATAGGCTTTGGCTTGGAACTCCTAATATCAATCTATTGATCTGATCCTAGATTCAGTCTATCAGTCAAAACCCCAAGACAATCTGCCATATAAATCCAACTCGTCAAGAGCACCAATAGCCTCCATAACACTTGTAGACAACAAGTTAGATCTTAAACCACTAGCTCTAATACCATGTTGGAGACTCAGGGGATTAGCTCAATCAAAGAGATAGTATTCCAAGAGAGAAAGATGGTGTCTAAACACATTGTTATAGAACCTAATCATAATTGATCATAGCTCAATATACAAAGAAGTGTAAGAAAGCAAAAGTTTTCCATGCACAACACATAAACATATACATGTTCACTGGCATTCATAGATTGACCCATAAGACCATCTGATATAGAACCAAGATGCAACCAACTACCTTGAACTGAGAAATATGGGGTCTAGATCGATTGGTGAGGTCGTGTAAGAAAATCCTTAATTTTTGCCTTGTTTTATGCACCAGTCAATTGTTTTATTCTAATTGATTGGCCAATAAAATTCTTAATCAACCATCTATTGGAAATCTTGTTGTCATCGATGTTAAACATAGACAGCCATAGATTTCACTAACATCTCAAGTAGGGGGAGACCATGCATTGGGTAAAATATAGGTGCAAGGATCAAACCAGGAAAATAGAGGAAGCACCTAGAATGTTACTGCATGTGTACTCCGTGAAGAGGAACAGAGCCCTTTCCATGTTAGCAGCAAAGCGTGAGTGCTTACAGGGGATCGTGTGTCAATTAAGTAATACAAGTCTGAGCCATATCGGAGGTGTCAAGAAGAAGAATTGATCTTTTACTGAGAAAATCTAGTCAAATTGAGAAATTGTAGAATCCAGTATAGTATAAATTGAACGGACGATAGAGATTTGGTTGAAGCTACTCCTATCATAATCAATGGTCAAAATTATATCATCGGTGTTGTTACAAGGGAAGAACTCTCTATGGCAAAGGGTAAACCACAACAGACAGGTATGACTGCAGAAATCAACTCAATTCCAACATATGCTATATAAACTAATGTGCAATATAAGAAAGAGGCCTACCTCGATCCAAGGTTTGATGATGTTCCACCATTGAGCACTTTGACCCAAAGCTTTATACCTACAAGAAGTTCTCAACAAACAAGAAAAGCAAGTATATAGTGATGATATGAAAGGGGTTAGCACATCAAATAGCATAATCCATTAATAAACATTACAAACACGCCCATGGATAATAATCATGTATTTGCAAGATACCAATAGGGGGGGAAAGGAGTATTTCTATTAATAATTGATTAGCAGAAGTGTCATCATTACAAACTTCCGTGTCAGCATGGTTCGAAACCAAGAAACCAAGTTCCTTCCAACTGGGTCCCCACCACTTCAATCCTCCACCAAAGGCAAACTCATGAGAAAGAGGCAAAGAGGTCCTCTCAATAATAATGGAAGAGCTTGGGGGTTGAACACTGTGTTCAGACTTGAGGGATAAAGGGATGCAAACTCAATATGAAGTAATTTCTCCAGAGTAACTTTTCTCTCAAAGTTGAATGCTTTCTCCTTCTTTTCCATAGTTCGAAATTGTGCTCTTATAGCCTCCAGAATGCAACTAAAGGGCCGAGTCAGAACGTTTCCAGTATATGGAAGGCCAAGGATCAGAGATCTTTTGTCGTGACATGGAAACTCGACCTCATTTTATATTTTATGGCACAAATCTCGATATACGTGAGCTATAATGGAGCAGCAAGTGTATACGCATCTTGCATAGCAGTTAGGGAGCATATATGTGGAAAAATGTATATTTTTAGCTCTGGATTCATCAAAAAAGGGATGAAAAGTCTGCATAGGGAAATGGAAAAAGGTCCTTTGTGCAAGATAGCAATGGTGAGGAAAATCTTGCTATAACAGATGCCCCCTAATGTGTGAGATCAGACGAGTATCTGCGATGACTGAAATACATTATAAATAACCCAAAAGTGGAGTGGTAGAGAACCAGCTTGATGAACTCAATTTCTCATTACATTATGTACTAACTTTGCATACATGGCTGCCAAGAATACAATGCAGATCCATGTGAAAAATATACCAAACAAGTGTTCATGGCCATGAATAGGAAAATACAAATGCGGTTATATGCCAAAAGTTTTCATAGTCACGAACAAGGCCCAGTGAAACCAGTCTTGAAAAATCAATCTGAAGATATATGTATACCATGTAGTACAATCTGATCTCCCATGATCACTGAAGTCAAATAGGTATTGGTCCAATGAAATGGAAGCAACAGCTCAGGAAAGTCGTGGCCACATAGTGATGTCTTCAAGTCTTCTACACTATCTGCCAATGGTGAAAGTCTACATCATGTGAATAAATGAGTTGAGGTTGAACATGCTAAGACATCGTTTGATTACCGGTCATTGAAGTATATCGTTAACAAACGCGAGACAACCTACCGATAATGAAAGTAGGTATCAAGGCACCGAGTACATCTCTATAAATGTGAATAAAGGAGTTGGTGTTGAACACTTGAGAGATCCATTGATCAGGAGACATTGATGTATTCCCATCTGTCAATGGTGAGAGAGCCTACCACTAATGACTGCAAGCATCAAGGTACTCATAAAACTCTAGGTCTCATATCCAGAATAAATGAGTTGAAGTCGATGGAAGGAGACCCGCTGAAAGGAGAGCATTGAGGTATCTCTCATCAGTCAGCACGAGGAACAAAGCAGGAGCTTCATGATTTGGTGGAGATCGGATGAAGAACATGTTCATGAACCAACAACCCTGTGTGTCTTTCACATGTGCCAGATGCAAGCAGTACACGAAAAGCACCGTCGAACACAAGGGAAACCACCCAGTCAACGACCAATGATGAAATGTCGATTGTTGGGTTCAAGGTGACCTACAAATGATGAGCGTAGGGCTAGGGTGCATGATAAGACCAAAGTATCATGTGATTCTGAGACAAACTGAGGGTATGGCCGACATGCAAAGTCAAGATTTCTGAGGAGTGGCCGACATAGATTGATAAACTTCCTTTGAACAAGAGCATGAGACCTATGGTGAACTCTGGCAGCATGGACTCAATGATGTGACAATTGGATGTAGTAGGTATCAATAACGTTCTTTGTAGAGACTGGAAGAGTAACTAGTCGGTAGATAAAACTCTGTAGCGAGATCAGCTTCCTAAGGCCATGCTAAGCCTAAAATTATGATGACACACGGACTGAATAACTTTGTGCTATGTTCAAAGGCGACACGACTGCTGCCAATTACAATATAGTATTCCCTTCTCGCCCGTCTTTTTTTGTTTTTTCATAACAAATGAATGCTATGATATAGAGGAGCGAACGAGTGTCGCAAATAAGAAAAACTAGTTCCAGTAGTGGAACGTACCTATGCTCAATGCAAAGAAATGCATGCGGGAGATGGACACTCAGGGTGATGTTCCCTCCAGCGTATGGGGTGTCAAATTGTGAAGGATAAAAACAAGGCTTTTCTTGGTTGAGGATGCAAACTGTTTAGGCAACGATTTATAACGCAAAGCGAGAACCGGCTAAAGGCTCAATACATCAAGCAAGGGCATGAGATGCAATCACAACTTAACGCCAAAAAATGTCCTTTTCTATATCTTTTAGTCTACTTGGTGTGAAAAAGGGGCAATGTTAAGAACCAAATATCAATATAGCATAGAAAAACCTCAGAATAAGTACTCAATGCCTTGAAGAAGAGAGAATTTCAAATAATAAGCCTCTTCGAGGGGGCAACCTCCCTTTAACCCACATAAATGTTCAAGTACAAGATGATTCCAAATGAAAATGTCTCCTTGGTATATATAGGAGACTAGGAGGTATAATTAAAACTAATGGAATAAAGCCGACATAAATAAAATAACATTACTAATGTAATATACCCCAATTAAGGGGTAATGAGCCAATATTAGGGCTTAACATGCCCCTCCCCTTGAGACAAGTGTTGTCTGCAACACTTTAGTAACTCTAGATGCTTCTGTATAAAAGACTCATCTTCCCAAGTAGAATCTCCAGCGGGTAGTTTCCTCCATTTAATGAAATACTCTGAAATGGATCTATTCCTCAGTTGTCGAATTCTTGTGTCAGTGATGGCTTCAGGATCCAATATGATTTTTCCTTCCTTGTCAAGTTCTGGAAATATATTTTGAACTCGGATCTTGTCGCCTATAACCTTCTTTAAGCATGAAACATGGATAACTGGGTGTACTCGTGAAAATGCAGGCAACTCCAATTTGTATGCCATAGTACCAACATTTTGCAACACCTTATAAGGGCCATATTACTTTGGTGATAATTTATTATCCTTCTTGGCTTGCTTGAGGGACATCTGTTTGTATGGTTGTAGTCTTAAAAACACCCAATCCCCTACTTCAAAACTTCTTTCACTACGATGTT
>WSFP011382069.1:0-29428 GCA_009831015.1 Picea engelmannii
GGTCTTGGGACGAGGTTGTAGTGGTTGATATGTCCTTATATTATAACCAGGTTGTGAAGAGGCTAAACTTTGCAGTATGAGATATTACTTTGTGTCACTGTTTTTTAGGTATAGTAGTTGAAACTGCCTCTAGTATCCTGTAGGGTTGACCCCCCAGAGTAACAATAAAGCTACAAGGTCGATACTCATAAACAACATGACTCCTCCACATATATGGTTGGACTAATAGAACATCATATATTTCCAGTGGGGAAACATTGCACGGTACCTCATCCTTGAAGGGATTGATCCCGTATGAAAGGGGACACTGTTGGCTGACACGAAGATTTCATATTTGGTGTAGCCATTCGATGTTGTATGGATATGGGTGTGGTGTTTTCGGAAAATCCAAGTGCTTGAGATGAGTTTATTTTGGCTTCCTCTATCAATAATAAAATGCAACGGGGTCCCCTTCAGCCACATATGTGAATGGAAAAGGATTTCCCCTTCCTCGGGATCCTTTGGTTCTTCTGGTTGTATTATTGAGGTCACCAGAGTAGCAGTGGGATCTGCATCAATTATATGTCTCCTTTTATTATTGTTTGAATGGGAGTTTGAGTTACATCTCATCTCTATTTATTTGAGCTCGACCACCAATGATTGTTTCGAGCGACATTCATCGATGTTGTGCCAAGGTATTTTGTGAAAGGCACACCACTTCCTAGTGTGCTTCTGCGTCTTCTCGTTTCCCTTCTTTTCCTGTGGCTTGGACTGGTTGTCTTGAGGTTGAATTTTATGTGAGTTAGGGCTATCTTTACCGTCCTTTGGTTGTTTTGTACTTTCAGACCCAAATGTCTGTTTTTACTATTGCTTAAATTTCTGCTTGATTTTGACAGCACATCTATAAGAAGCTCCCAATGAAGAGATGTCCAGAAAATCCATTTCAGTTTGGATGTACTTTTGTAGAGCCCCGTGGTATTTCAAAACCATTTTCCACTTAGAGCCTTTGATATCCAACTCAGTGCGCAAGGTATGGAAGGTATTTGTGAATTTTGACACTGTTTGGTCCATCTTTTGATGTAGCGTGCTCCATATCATGTATTGGTCAACATATTTTCCCACAAGGTAATATTTCTCCTTGATCGCATCCATAAAAAAATCCCAAGTGGGCTCAAACCTGAATATTCCAGACTCCTCTATAGAATTTTTCTCCCAATAAGTTTCCCACCAATATTTGACATGGGGGAGAGCCTTGAGGAGCTCAAAGGTGATATTTTCTCTATCGAAAAAAAAGTGAATAAACAAATAACCTTATGTTGGTTGTCTTTCTCTCTTCCTACCTCTTGGGTTGACCTAGGTTCATATCTAAACAAGATTCCAACAAAACCCTCTAAAACTATCGTCCCTCCTGGTAAACCAGAAGGCAACACACCACACTGAGTGTACTATGCAGTCTCACCTGAGATAGTTCTATGGGTGACTACAATGCTCATATGCTTGTAGTCTAGGAAAGAGTGGGGATCTTGGATTGTGCTTTGTGATATTCATTCATTTGGTATTTCATCCATATATATTAAATACTACATCATTCTTTATTCATGCATGTAATTCAACAGATCTAACTACTTCATCAAAACATTCATCTAATATTTAATCATTAACAACAAATACATAAACCATAAGCAATTAACATAACACATGATCTACCATGGTTCACCCCCTCCTATGATACGCCCATAAAGATATGGCTCTCAATCTCTTTTATTATGGTTCTGCAATATATAGTGTCGTGCGCACTACAATCTATGATCTTACAATCACAACAGGCTCCATGATCCATGTGAGGCTAACTAGATCGCACAAGGCTCCTCAAACTGAAATCTAACCCTCGGGATCGAGTTTCTTGACTGTCCTACAGCTCAACAGCTTATAGAATTTGGTTTAGATATTACAATAGTTTCCTTCTTCAAACACTACAAAACTTCGCCACCCTTTTTCTCCTTTCTCCCTAGATCTCCTAGTTAATTATATATACTAATTATCATCTCAACAACTATTAAATTCTTTTACAAAATCCCTAACCCTAATGTGGTTATATTTCTTTGCATGCATGCCTTGCATGCTTTTCTCACACGTGCTTCTTTTACTTCTAGCTGTACTTTTATCATCCTGGGTTTTTCCTCCAAAAATAACATCTCCTCAAAATAGGCCAGGGCCCAGTAGGCCCCCAACACTGACATGTGTCTCGTCCTAAGACACCTAGGCATTGCATGCTCCCTCAACAACCTCTTCTAGGATGTGGAACTTGTGTGTAATTTTCCTTCCTTTGGCTTGGACCTGCGTGGATTTTTATGTTAGCACCTCTAGTGCTTGCATTGCGACCTCCTCATGTATAATTGTTGAGCACTTTTCCTGTGTTTGTACCATGTTCTTATTTTCCTCCTCCAACTGCACGATAATATCCTTTTATTTATCTTAGAGCGGTTCCATCTGAGCCTATCGTTCCTAATTCTGCGTTTGCACAACTTTTATCTCTCCTTGCAACTTCTTTATATCCTACGTCCCTTTTAGATGCTTGATAATGCTCATTGTATTTTTCCTCTGCTTGAGGTCCTAGATTGTTGTGCTTATTCTTTCTTCCTCTTGGTCCCACTGCTATACATTCTCATATTCCTCCAGTGTTGTCCAAAACGATGCTACTTTCTGAAACAATTCTTCTACTATATTGACTTGTTTCTCCATCTCTGCTAGTTGGAGTGCACCTTCTATTTTTCTCTACTCTTGGACCTCAAGCGAGGTCCTGGGATTGAGCTTCTCTTTTAGATCCTCAATCTCTTGCCTGTATTGGTCAATTGTTTGCATGATGAGGTTGATATTATCCTCCACAATTCTCTCTCCTTCCTGCATGTTGTTTGAGATGCAGTTATATGTTTCTATAAATCCCTGCTCTGACTTGTCCATGAATTCCTTTTCTTCCTTGGTTTCGAGCTTGATCTACTTGACCACCAGTTATAATTCTTCCTTTCCATTCTTCATATGTTACAAGTCTGCTACATCTATTCGTGCATGCGACTACACCTATTGTGCAAAACTGAATTGAAGCTTGTACAGTGCCTTGGTTGGTATCCTTTCCAATACCAATTCTACTTGTGCCATATCCTTGAGTGGTGTCTGGGTTATCATTTCATCCATCGCCAACATGTTGGGTGTCACTGTGAAGGTTTGGCTCTCCTGTGCTATAGTTTGGATGGTATCCTACTTGTTCGGTGCAAACCTTGCCTCTATTTCTCTTCCTATTGGGATTGACTATGTCCCTCTTCTATGTCTATGCGCTCCTCTGATATGTTCTAAGAATTTCATTTTATCATCCATATCGTCATGATTTTAGCCTATTTGATGTTGGGCATCTTTGAACTCCTCAGCTGCGCGTTCCTCCACTTTTTTGGCCACGAGGTCAGCATCGTCCTCAACTTCCACTATTCCATTTGCATGAGGATGGTATGTTGTACTCTTCTGATGATAGACTTCAAATTCCTTAGTCATGGATTTGCTAGTCATGGCTTCTGAGATGGCAATAAATAGTTTCTTTTCCTTGCACTTGTGCCCCAGAAAATATTTTTCATCACAATTATAGAAAAGACCCTTCAGTTGGCATTCAACCATTTCATCCCTATTTAGTTTTTGGACCTTGAGGGGAGTAACAGGGGGGTTAGGATTAGAAGTTTGAGGGAGAGGAACAAAAGGGGTTTTTTTGTTATGGGAAAAAACAACTTGTTGGGCCTCTTTAGCATATTGAGTATTTTCCAACCAAATGGGAGGGCGGTTCATGAAAACCTGGGATCGAATTTCATCCTTGAGACCAAAGATAAATCATTCACAGAAGAACGCATATGACATGCCCTTTGTTTGAAAGGCCAAATGCTCAAAAGCAGTGATGAGTTCTTCCACTGTGCCTGACTGTTTCAAGTTGGTCAAATGACCTAGATAGTGGGTATCAGTATCAAAGTGGGCATAGAGTTTAGAAACAAATTGGGTCCAAGCAATATACCCCTGACGTGAATTTTTTCACCATTGCCAGCATTCAGGATCTAGATAGATGAAAACATAGAGAAGTTTTTCCAACTCATCAGTAATACCATGCAGAGAAAAATAATGCTCCATTTGAGTGACCCAACCTGTAGGATCAGAGCCATCAAATTTATTGACCTCTATGCGGGGAAGACGAGGTTCACGATGAAAGGAGTTGGAGTGAAAATTCAGAGACTAAGAGGAATAATAAACATTGGGTTGTGTTGATAAAGAAGGACCCATAGAGAAGTTCAAAAATTGATTGACAACAGTTTGGAGGGAGGCCAGTTGGGTTGTGAGTTTGGCTTCCATGTTGTCAATGTGAGAATTGGTGGAATCCATCTTAGATGTGATATGTTTGATGGAGACATGGGCTTGACTGAATGAAGTTTAGAGATCTTGGTTGCGAGTGGTGGCCATTTGGAGAGGGGAAGTGTGGGTTAGGAAAAACATTAGTGGGTGGGACCAAAAAAAAAAAAGGACTTGGAAGTGATAGGTACCACAACGATCAGTGCTTGAAGGGAAATATAATGGGATAGGTGGAAAAATAGGGAACTGGGAAGGGGTCGGGTCCATTGAAGCAAAAAGGACTAAAAATGAAGGGTATGACTACGATAAAGGAGAAAAGGGGATGCCAATGGAATAGGTCCCAAATAAGTGTGCCGACAGGACCACTATACTCATTTTTTTTTTAACTACTCTTGCGGAGTTATACTCCAGCCTGAAGAATATTGCAGTGAAAAAATTCCCAAATGCTTAATAAGAAGAAATGTGTAGTAATTTTGCAGCCAAAATGCAGAAGACAATGTAGCATGGAAATAGATCTTGTTGGTTCTATTTATGTTTCCTTCCCAAGGGTTAGGGTATTCAAGGGTTATACAAACAAGGGTTTTCCCTATGCTATAGCTCTCTGATATACGTGTGGGGTCCAACAGTATTACTCGACCCAATATCGCAGGGCACCAACTAAGGAGGCTAGACGATACCCTTAGCCGTACTACCTGACTACCCAGGTACTATAGACTACCTTCCTGAGTGTTGTTCTCGGTGGAACTATAGTAGTTAGGCGACTGATTGGTTTATCTATGAAGGGCTTTAGGATATCTAGGCCGATCCATATATAGGTGATGTATGATGTGCTACCACTTGAAGGGGTACCAACAGGGGTTACAAGGGTGGCCAATAGATGTTTTCTTAAGTACAATTTGTATTTTCTGCATGTATGAATCCCTGACCATGAGTTTATGTGCGTAACGACAAATCTATGTAGCTTAAAGACGTTGGAATGTGTCTCTACCCTGGAAAAAATAAAATTAACCCACAATTTTTTGTCGAGGAAGGTGCTCCACTTGTAATATTCCAGATATAAAATGTATGCAGAACATAAATAAATAGCTAGAAATAGCATATGAGCAATAATATAACCAGAACAACACCATGATAATACCAAAATGATAAATGTTCACTTTTATGATAATACCAGAAAGAACACTTTTATTACTGGGAGAAATGTTCACTTGCCTCTTCGAGGGGGAAACCTCCAGCAGAACATCGCTCGGTTACAATAATATCAAAGACAAAACTTCTCATACCCTCGACTCCTATTTATACTAAATATGTCTATCAAAAGAATAATCTAAAGGAAGATCCTTCTAGAAGAAGAAGCTTCTATTAGGTCTTCTTACATTGGACTTATTCTTCCTTATTGCTAGGCCTTATTAATATTGACCTTTATTACATGGAAATATATTATTCAACCTACATGAGGGGTTAGGTCCCTAACAATATAGGTTTCAAAGAAAAAAAATTATAAGTTGTACCAATGGGCCAACATTATGTGCAAGTTAAATAAACATTACAACAAGATAATGTACAACAAGAATTTAAAGATCATAGACTGGAGGAGGATGGAATCATCTTGTATAGGAACAAACTTTATATTCTTGACTTTGAGGAGTTGATAAATTTTGTTTTAAAAGAGATGCACAATGTGCCATATGTTGGACATCCAAGGAATTAGAAAACAATTGAAGCTATAATATGTGAATATTATTGGCCCGAAATGAAGAAATATGTGGTTGATTTTATTGCTAGATGTATGGAATGTAAAAATGTAAAAGTTGAAAAAAGACATCAAATGCGGTTGCTACAACCATTTCCCATTCCTAAGTGGAAATGGGAAATTTTTACCATGGATTTCATTACTAAGTTTCCTAGAACAACAAGGAAACATGATTTCACCATGGTATTGGTGGAAATTTTTACAAAGGCAACACATTTTATACTAGTCAAGTTGATGCATAAGAAATCCAACATTGTGGAGATTTATATCAAGTAAATCTCTAGGCTACATGGTGTGCCTAAGGAAATCATATATGATAGAGATACCAAGTTCACTTTCAATTTTTGGAAAGGGTTGTTTAAATGATTTGGTACAAATCTAAATTTCATCATAGGGTATCATCTAGAATTAGATGGGCGGATAGAGAGGACCAACCAGATAATTGAAGATATGTTAAGAATATATTTAATGGATGATCCTTCTAAGTGGGAAGAATATATTCATTTGGTTGAGTTTGGCTATAATAATGGGTATCATGAACAATTCAGGATGATCCCATTTGAAGCCTTGTATGGTAGAAAATGCAACACGCTAGTAAGTTGGGATAACCCAGTAGATAGAGTAGTTACTGGGCCATAATTGCTAAGAGAAATAAAAGAGCAGATGATAAAAATAAAACAGAATTTAAAGACTGCATGAGACAAGCAGAAGAGGTATGCACACAAAGTAAGAGAACACAAGGAATTCAAAGTGGGAGAGTGTGTGTTTTTGAAAGTAAAGGAAAAAGAGAGCTCACTGAAATTGGGAAGTTTCCCAAAGTTGGCAGGGAGATATTGCGGGCCATTTGAATTTCTAGAGAGGATAGGCTCAATTGCATAGATGGTTTCTTTTCCTACATCCATGATAATTCATAATGTGTTTCACATGTATTTATTAAATAAGTATGTGTCTAATGTTAACCATGTGATCGATTGAACTATGATCCAGGTGGAGGATGAAGGGGAATTTCAGGTGGAGTGGATGCACATCCTAGAATGGAAAGTCAAAATTATTAGGAACCAATCCATCGGCTTGGTAAACGTCCTATGGACCTGTTATGGTCTTGAAGACAACACATGGGAGCACAAGGAGGTCATGAAGGAAGAGTACCCACAGTGTTTTATAGATTTGTGAGAAAATCTAATGTACATTTTTGCATACATGTACAAAGACTCAATTTTGGTGAAGATGGAGTTCCTTGAGACATAACTCATAGAATTCCTATTTGAACTATGCTTTGTCCCTTGAAGGGAAGTGGGACATCTTGAGGGACTGCAATGTAGAGAAGGGGGTACACTTTCTTGGGTTGTATGGTAATGTGAAATTTTACATGTATACATGTACTCACATATGGTGATGTGCACCGAGGACAGTGAAAATCATAGGGGGAGGGGATTATAACACCCTAGTTTTGATTACCAATGTAACATTGTATATTTGTAAGTATTATGAATGGTTGGGGTATAAGCGATGTAATATGTAAACATTGTACATTGAAAATAATAAAATTAAATGCACCATCAATTGTAGATGAGTAAGGACTAGAGTAATGGCAGGGTATGATTCCATAAGATAGGGGGATTAATGGGGGTTTTGAGGGGTTTCGGTATGCCTTGATTCTTAAGCCATCTTCATTAATCCGTTTGTCTTTTATCCATTTATCCCTTTGAATTATTAAACATTCCATCATTGAATTCATGTAATAGGTTGGGTGAGGAAGTTATGATAGTATGTGTTGAGTTTAATCATCCTTGTTAAAGAGTAAGGGTCAAGAAAGAATATGAGAAGAGGAAATTTGAGTAGGAGAAAGATATAATTTATTTTTTTAAGTTATAAAGAAGTGAGGAAAACTAGAGTTGAGTGATGAAATAGAGTGGCCAACCATAATGGGAATTGACTATAGCTTGTTTAAGTTGGTAGTTGTGATGAAAATGAGGATGGTATTTCTTTGAGTGATATATGGTGAGAAATCACCCAAAGATGATTTTTAAATGATGTGTGCTCACTCCTATTGCATTTGGATTTCCTAGTGTCCCCAATAGACAGATTCCTGGATGGTCTTTGTTGGAGCCCTAGAGGGGATTGATATTTTTTGAGGAACTATGGTGTAGATAAGTATATCTCATCGCTTGGGTTTTCCAGAATGATGGGGAAGAGCGATGCATGGTTGGAATTATTGTAGGAGTCACGTCGCTATGTTTGTAGTTAGTTTTGAGCTTTTACAGTGGACTATAGAGGCCCATAGGAACATGGTCATCCTTTTGCACTCATAGCCCCAACTAAGGGGTGGCTTGTTGCAGAGAGAATTGTTGAAATAGAGCATATGGTTGGGAGGAATGTCCTTCATCTACATCTAGTGGTGTGAAACATTTTAAAAGATAGTTGTTTTGATCACTGTGTCATTTATAGTTTTAGTGCTATAATAACATACTGCATTTACTCTATTTTTGTATGTATGAATGTTGTAGTGTGTGCTTAGTTATTTTTTTCGTGTTTAAACCATTTTCATTCATGTTTTTATTAATTAATAATAATAACATGCATGTATGTCATGTTGCACATATTTTCTGCATTAAAATTTAATGTTAGTTATTTTAGTGGTAACATGACCTAGACAAGGAGTTGGGTAGATTACATACTTGTTTCTTTGAGCTACTAAAAATATCCTTAATCTTTTCATTTCTAATTCATACCAACCCTTTATGGAACCTTTTTCTAGGATATTATACCACATCAATACTTCTCTTTTGAGTACCTACATAGACAACTTCATGATTATGTCTTCATGGTCATCCTTCATGTCCTCCATTAGTTACTGAAATTTCTTCACATGCTCATATGAAGATGTAATATTTTTACTCTAAAATCTTGGGATGCAATTAATCTATAAACATAACTCTAGAAATGAATTTGGGTACCACAAGATTCCAATGAAAATCAAAGGATCAAAATCCTTGGGAGTTCCTTCTTCATCATCAATTTCCTCAAAATATAATGTTTCCTTTTTATTTAGGTCATCATCTAAATTTTCCCACTATTTTCTACAAAATCTATGATTCCACTCTTGTTTTTTGTTTGTTCATCATTGACATAAGTAATAATATGATCACTAATTAAATAAATCAATAGTAGGTGCTTCATTTCTTACCACCGCTCTTCTTCAATATAAGGCCCAATTTCCATAACACCATTAGGAAATTCATTAGGGGAAATTTGAGGTCTAGAATAGGACTCCTAAGGAAAATAATAAAATAATAGTTAAAATAATAAATTAAGAATATGACTTTTCAAAGGGAAAGAAAGTAAACTATTTTATTAATAGTATTTTTGACTTATCTCCTTATAGGTTTTCTCAAATTTCAAGTGTATGCACTTATTGGATGTGTAATTAAATTCTAAATCCAATGTGTACCAACTCTACATACTTTTAATATGCCCATAACAAGATAAATTGGAAATACATGAGAAAAAAGTGTTCACTTATGTCTCATGTATTTCCAATTTATTTCACTGTGGGCCTATGAAAACTAAACATAGTGACTAATTGTTGGATGTGGAATTTAATTTTCCATCCAATGAGTGCATAAGTGATCTGAAACCGAGGTGACATTGATACCAAACTTGATTTGGTTCTAGGTCACTCCATTAAGTTCAGATTTACAATTTCGATCTATTGAACTTGATTTGGTTCTAGGTCACTCCATTAAGTTCATATTTACAATTTCAGATCTATTGAATTTTATTGCATCAATGGTGAAAACATGGACTTATGAAGGCTTGAATCCAAATTGAATATAATTTGGTGAATTTGTTGTTAGTACCATAATCCATTGCTTAATGCATTTAATGAACATAATTGAGGAAATAAAACATGTATAAGAAAACATGAGATAAGATATCAGCACATGAGGCAAGAGATCACCGATTTTTTAATGAAGTTCACCAAGCCATCCTAGCTACGTCTTCGGATTTGCTTGGAATACGAATTGCTTGATTATCCTTCCTTTGACAGGGATGAAATCTTCTCACAAAATGTGGTACATGCTCCAAGGTTCTCACATAAGTGACATTTCTTCAGACACCAAAATGACTACATTCTCCCCGATGGAGGGGGATTAACTCTCCCAATTAAGGGGATCAAAAACCACAAGCATGATTTATTGATTCTCTCCTCTAAGAGCTCTCCAAAATATCCTCCCAAAATATCTTCCAATAAGGAGTTTAAATAGTTTCCTTAGTCTCCATAATCCAAGGAGACAAGATCCACAAATTTAGGATCTCATAACCAGTCAAGGAAAAAAATGAGAAATAATCTCAACCAACTCATGAGACCCTTAAATTCCTCCTTGAGACTATGAAACCGCTTGTAATAAAGTGAGAAAGAGTCCAAACCAACTCATGAGACCCTTAACTTCCTCCTTAAAACTAGGAAATCAATTTCCCGTTAACATTAGGAAACTAATTTGTGAGTTGGATTCTCAAGGATAATTTTCTTTTTTACAATTAAATGAATAATAAGTGATATCCTAAAACTCAGTTCAATCATTAATCATTTTTCCAATGTGCATGACTTATACATGAGTTTATCATACTAATTTTAAGTATTAATGATTTTTACAATTTAATTAATTAATTCATGAGGATTAATTATTCTTTGCCACCTATTATCAAACTTTTCAATGATTTATCCCATGGTGTGCAAAGTAAGAATTTTCCATGTGGATATCCTATTGGATAAAACCTCCCCACAAAAAGGACTTTTGGTCCTCCAAAAGTATAGAGAGGAATTGTAACTTGAATATTCACAACCAACTTCTAGGGAGAGTCTTACACTCCACAATGCACTTCCCCAATGCTTGATTTGCATAAAAAATGTCTCTGACAGGCCACACCCTTTTTCTTTTTCCCCTTTGTACCTTGGAATGAGGATGTCAATGCCGACACTTGAACCAATGCAAATCCATAGTTGATTGCTTGATCTGCATAATAAATGTGTTTGAAAGGCCACACCCTTCTTCTCCTTCACCTTTTTATTTAGGAATGAGGATATCGATGCCAACACTTGCATCAATGCAAATCTATAGCTAAAAATATATTGATTACAAATTTTCAAAGTAGTACCATACTTGCCAAGAGTTTATGAAACACTCATGGAAAAGTTTACAATGATTTCCAAACAGGCCTAGGAAAAACAACGTCTCTCACTCAACAATTGATACAAGACCCATTACAATGTTTTCAACAATACTTACAACGTCTTAGGCATAGAAAAAAATGGCTCTTGCTCTCGTCATCACTTTTAAGAGTGGATAATTACAACCTTTTTCAACATTAAGGGGAATACCCCCAAATGTGCACGAGTGGTAAACTCTATGGTTTTTAATCCCTCCATTACAAACATGTGAAACATAATAAATAAGGCACAAAATGGACTCTCTCACATATAGTGGAAAAGGTCCCCTTTGAATCTCCTACTCAGATTCAGGCATACTCATCATTATTGTACTTGTCTCACAATTCTGAGACCAATGACTGTAAACATGAAGAATTTATGAAGAAGTGCCAAAAATGGCCTATTTCAGATCCATACCATATTTTTTTGTGTGCAACGCTCAAACAATGGATTTCCTGCAATAATTCAGATCTTATTTCCTTGCTACAGCATCCAAAAATCACCAAAATCTGCAACATACATCCATCCACTAGCAATTTTAAAAAGAGAAAAAAAACATAAATGCATAAATGTTACATTGGTTTTTCATGCCAAGTCACTCAACTGTATGCTCAAATATCAGTATACAAAGCTCTAGTAGGCCTTTCTCATCATTTTGTAACTTTGATTTTTGAGGTGTTTTGGATCCCCATGGCTCAACTACTCAAAAAGTCCTAAAACATCACTATGTTTCATGAATAAGTGATGTTATAAATCTCATCACTTTTACAAATTTGTCCTTCTTTGGGGTCTTAGAATAAATAATAAATTGATAATGATGGCCACTATCAACTAACTCAAAAAGACTACCCATCCTTTCAATCACTAAGACGAATAGGTTCTCCCTCTTGGGAAATCTCTTTTTTTTGTAGCTAGCCTTCTTCCTGTGGTTGGCTTCTTTTCTGAGATGCTTTGTCTACTGGTTCCCCATCAATGTCCTACTTGGGATGAAGCTATGGATGGAGTTTCGAACATGTGGCTTCCTGATGTCCACCCTTGTTGCAATGGGTGCAACAATTCTTATTTACCCATGTTGTCATGCCCTTCTATTTCTCTTGATGTGGAGAAGGGTCTTCATGTCTTGGATTCTTTCTGGTTTCCATAACCATCATGTACAAATCCATTGTTTTCCAATACTTGGAAGAAACATGGTTATTCATACTGCAAAATGTACATTGTTTTCTATGCCATAAATGTTTCTTTACATTTCCATTTTTCTTGTAATAAAAAGGAACATTTGAATAATGAGACTTTTTATACCTTCCTTAGTTGTCTCTGGTGTAGGTCTGGTGAGGATAAATTTCATGAGATCTCCTTTTGTAATTATCTTCTCCCTTTGGAGATGACTCATAATCACGCTCATCGGGAAGGTATAATGATCCAAGTGGATATTGGTGGCCACCCACCTATTCCAACTAGCTCCTCTTGATAGTTGTTATTTCAACATGTTCTTCTGTAATTATTTGTAATTGTTGGTTCTACACTTTCGAGGTTGTCTAAAACCCTACACAACTTTCAGCTGGAGATTGGTGGCCACCCACCTAATCCAACTCACTTGTTTTGGAAGTTTTCATGTCAGTACATCTTTCTGTACTTCTAGGGCCCTAAAAAATGTTTTTTGGGTTTGCCATAGTCAAACTATATATGGAGTCAGAGTTTGAAAACATAATTTTTAGTTATCAAAAATACCTTTCCAACGAGCTATCACATGCCTAAAATGAAGGTCGTATGCAAAATTTACGACCAATGGAAGTTGAGGTACCAACTTACCCATCGGGGCCCACATAACTTTTGGTGTTTCATCTCCTAGGGTTAGGTTTTTGGAATTCATGAGTAATGTTAAAATGCCCTCTAGATCCTCATTGTAATCATTCTTCTCAGAGGGATGTGCGTAGTAGCCACATATCTTCTTAGAGATAGATACCACCATTTGAGCAAATTGTTTTCAGTTCTATGGTTTAACAATTTCAGCCTATTTTATTTATTCAATAGAAGTTTTTGTTCACTGGATATATTTTGTTGTTCTCTGTATATCTGTGTTATTGTATTCAATATGTTATTCCTTTCGTTCCACTCATAAATCTGTATTAGTGGTATTAGAGCGGTCTACTCTTCATTTATTTTTCTCCATGCATGTCCCTGACAAGATCTGGGTACAAGAAGTTGGGACTCAAATGAGTTGAGCCTTTGCAAGATCGGCCACACTAAGCCCAAAAACAACCCATGGGGGATGAGAAGTAAGATGATGGAGCATGATATATTTTTAAAATGTTTCTCAAGGAATCCCTTGCATGACAAAGGAATGAAATGATGGACAACTTTGCACAGATACTTCAACGACTGTCCACAGAAAAAGCATATTCATCAAGGGGCCATGAAACCCCCTTCATAGTACAAGTAAATTTTGATATTTTATTATTTGAAGTACTAATAGATGCGGATGTTGTAGATAAATGGTTGAATCTGCTTGAAGGTTATTTTTCAGTCCACAATTTTTCCTACAGGGAAAATATTACTTTTGAACTCCTCAAGGTCGTTCCCCATGTTAAGGACTGGTAGGATACTTACTTTGAGAAAAGGGCCATCGAGGAATCTGTAATATTTGTGGTCACCTCCAGATGGGATTCCTTTTGGGATTCCATTAGAGAACAATACTACCCTATTGGAAGCTAAGAGGACCAATACACAAGATGGACCATGATGCCTTAGGAAAGAGACCATACAGTATCATATTTCACCAATATTTTCCATACCATGCACACCAAATTGGGTATCAAATACTTTGAATGACATCTGGTGCTCAAATACCACGACCTTCTACATAGATACATTCAAACAAAATGGAATTTCTGGACATCGCATCATCAGGTGTGACTTATATATATGTTGCTAAGATCGAGCAGAAATTTAAGTAGAAGAGGAAATATTTTGGATTTGCAAACTCCTCATAGCCGAAGTAGGGAAAAGGTGGCCCCAACCCACAAAACAAGGGACAAAGAAAAGATGGCCTCTCTTAAGACAACCAGTCCAAGCTGCAACCCAAGAAGGGTAATGAGAAGTCGAAGAAGGACAAAGTAAAATGGTGTGAACACCATAAAATACCTTGGCACAACATCGAAGATTGTCTCTCCAAGCAGTCACTAGTGGTCGATATGAAAGCTTTTGATTCAGAGGTAGATTCTGACTCTAAATCAAATCTAGAAAATGGGAAGCAGATCATTGATGCCAAACCCAGTGCCATTATTACTACCACCAAAGTCCAACTAATCGAACCAAAAGAACCATAGGAAGGGGAATGCCTCTTTCACTCACAGATGTGGGTAAATGGGACTCCAATGCATTTCATTGTTGATAGCAGTAGTCAAAAGAACCTAATTTCGGTAGAGGTCACCAAGTAGCTAGACCTGCTGATAACACCACACCCACAACCCTACACCATCAGTTGGCTTTGCCAAGGACGAGATCTCCACGTCAACCAACAATTTCTTCTACCCTCTAGCATCAAGCCCTTCAAAGATGAGGTATTGTGTGATATTCTTCTCCTTGAAGTTTGTGATGTTCTTTTAGGCTAACCATATTTTTGGAAGTGACATGTTGTGTATGAGTCTAGACCCCACAATGTTATTATTACTTTGGGTAGACAATTATACATGATACCAGAGGTAGCACCGCCTACTGATATTTCTTTAATATTTGCTAAGAAATGACTTAAGTTCATTTCACAGACCAATAAGTTTTTCTTCTTTGTGATCTGTGCTCGCAGTAAGAAGAAGGTCACCACCACATTCATGACCTTTACACAGAGCCTATCTTTGTAGCAGAAGAAAGTGGAAGGGATCATGGATGAGTACAGAGACATATTATCCTCACCCATCGGGGTACTGACACATTTCCAATTCAAGCATCCAATTTATCTAACCCCTGATGCACCACTGCAAAATGGACTAGTCTATTTTCGCTCGCTGATGGAAAATGATGAAATCAAGCAACAGATCCAAGATCTGCTTCAAAAGGGGCACATCTGAACCAAATCCTCCCCTTGCAAAAGCTCGATTGTGATGTTGCAGAAGAAAGATGGGACTTGGTGGCTCTTCATTTATTACATAGCATTAAACAAAATCATAGTCCAGAACCGACACCCAATTCCCCAAATTGATGACCTTCTTGACCAACTCAAGGGGGAAAATTTATTCAACAATATTGACCTAAAGTCATGCCACCACTAGGTTCCCATCAAACCAACTGATGTATGGAAGACAACTTTTAAATCTAAAGAAGGTCTCTTCAAATGGTTGGTCATGGCCTTTGGCTTAACAAATGCACCAACAACTTTCATGATATTGATGGATGATGTATTGAGACCCTTCAAAAACTCTTTTGTGGTGGTATATCTGGATGCCATCCTCATCTTCAACATAACTTGGGAGGAGCACATGCAACATATTCAACAGGTTTTGGGCATTATCCAACAACACAATCTATATGCCAACTTGGAAAAAATCTCCTTTGGCATGAATAGGGTCCAATACTTGGGATACATTGTTGATGAGGATGGGGTACATGTGGTTCCCGCTAAGATATAATTCATTCGTGACTGGCCAGTCTCGACGACACTAACTGAGCTTCGGAGCTTCTTGGGACTTTCCAACTTCTAATGAAGGTTTGTGTTGGGATTCCCCCATATTGCATGGGCCATCATCCAAGTAACCAAGGGCGGTGGCAAGGAAAAGTTCGCATGGGGGCAGGAACAACAACAAACATTTGATGATATGAAGCATCACTTGTTCTCAACTCTAGTACTCTCCTTACTTGATCTGCAACAACCATTCAATATTGATACTAATGCCTCCAACTATGTTGTAGGCACAATTCTCACTTAGCATGGTCATCTAGTAGCATATCATAGTGAGACACTCTCAAATATTGTACGGAAATACTCCACCTATGACAAAGAAATATATTCCACTGTGCAAGCCTGTTGTCAATGGAAACATTACATTATGGGAAAGGAGAAAATATTCCACATTGATCACAAGCCTCTGTAGTTCATACAGACACAGGAGACATTGCAGAATGACCGCCATCAAAGGTGGTCGACATACCTACAAGATTTCCATCTCAACATCAAGTATAAAATAGGGAGCACAAATCATGTCGCTGACTGCCTCATTCTCCCTCCTATTGTTGCACTCGTCACAATGCTCCATTCCTATGGGCATGAGGCATCAAAGTGGCCTCAACTTTATCAACATGACCCTAACTTCACCACCACCTATCATATCTTGGGTACAAGAGCGAATGTCACTGATTTTCACATACAGGATGGACTATTATTCCATCTGTGCCACCTATGTGTTCCCACAATAGAGCGTGCAAATAGGATTTGGGAGGCTCACTACAGTCAGATGGTAGGACATTTTGGCATGGAGAAAATTGAGGTCGTTCTACAAAAACATTTTTATTGGTCAAAACTTTGACAAGACGTCAACAAGTATATCAAATCTTTCACTTCATGTGCCATTTCCAAGCCAACCATCAAGAAGAAAGGCTTATACACCCCTCTTCCTACTCTTGAGATGCCTTGGGAATCCATCTTGATGGATTACATGTTTGGCCTTTCGTCCACCAAGAATGACAATTATTTTGTATTTATGGTAGTTGATAGATTTTCGAGGATGGCCATTATCACATCCTGGAAGAAGAGCATCACAGCGGCAAATACTACCATTCTCTTCTTCCAATGGGTGTGGGTCCATTTTGGGATACCACAGACCATCACCTCGGATCAAGACAACAGGTTCCTCAACAAATTTTGGTCGAGTCTCTGGTCATTGTTGGACACCATGCTCACTAAACCCACTACTTTCCACCCCCAAACCGATGACTAGATAGAGGTCATCAATAGGATGATTGTGCACATCCCACACATGTACAACTCTAAGCATTCACATACATGGTATGAGATTCTTCCCTATGTTCATCAAAACTACAAAAAGGTTGTTCATAGCTCCATCGTCCATATCCCATTTCAGGTGGGGCTAGGATTCCAACCCTTGGGTCCCATTATGTTGCATTACCTCTTGCAAGCACATAGGAATAATATTCCCATGTTCAGTCTAAGGTAGACAAAGACACTATATTCATTGAGTGGATTCAACACATCCGCCAATAGGTCTATGAGATTTTGCATAAATCTAATGCTAAGTACAAGTAGTGTCATGATCAACACCGGGTATTGCACCAGTCTCAAGTGGGAGACAAGGTCTAGTTACATTTGCAGAAAGATCACCTTACAGGGCCCAATCGAAATCTCCTCCCACTTTTCTATGGGCCTTACACTATCACCAAGGTTGTGGGTAGCATTACTTTTGAGCTCAACACTACACCCTTCCTTAGCTTGCACCCAGTGTTCAATGTGGGCCTCCTTCAACCATATTTTCCACCATTATTGGACACCTCAGATATCACATAAAAATTGAAATGAACAGAGCTCAATCCTGACTACATGGAACGGGCATCCACTAATCAAATAGTGGACACACAAGTCAAGGGAACTCACCAATAGATGATCCAAATTTATCAGGTTGTCAAGGAAGGGAAACTCCTACACCAAGGCAAGTGGCTCACTTATGGCCAAATTCAACAGAATGTTGCTCACCTAATGGGGGCACTCAATGCAATGGATGCCATTTCTTCCTAAGGATGAAGGACTGATCCAGGTGGATATTTGTGTCCACCCACCTATTCCAACTGGCTCCTCTTGACAATTGTTAATTCAACATGTTCTTATATAATTCTTTGTAATTGTGGTTTCTACACTTTTGGGGCTGTCTCAAGCCCCACACAGCTTCCAGGTGGAGATTGGTGGATTCCCACCTAATCCAACTGGCTTATTTTGGAATTTTTCATGTCAGTACATCTTTCTATACTTCCAGGGTTGTTTTGGGGCCCTAAACAATGTTTTTTTGGTTTTCTGCAGTCAAACAATAAACATAGTCATATTTTGATGGCATAATCTGTATTTCTCAAAAATACATTTCCAACAGGATATCACATGCCTAAAATGAAGGTCGTATGAAAAAGTTACAACCCTGATAAGTTGAGGTACCAACTTACCCATCGAGGCCAACATAACTTTTGGTGTTTCATCTCCCAGGGTTAGGTTTTTGGATGTCTATGGTTTTGGAATTCATTAGTAATGTAAAAAGGAATTTGGAGCCTCATTGTAATCATTCTTCTCTGACAGATGCACATAGAAACCATATATTTTCTCATAGATAGATACCACCATTTGAGCAAGTTGTTTTCACTTCTGCAGTTTTATAGTTTTAGCCTATTTTATTTATTCAATAGAAGTTATTGTTCACTGGATATCTTTTGTTTTTCTCCTTATATTTGTGTTATTGTATTCAATATGTTATTCCTTTCATTTCTCTCATAAATCGGGATCATATGATGTTCTCTCATCCTACATTGATTCATACTTGTCACTTATGGACTCTCATACATATGTGGTTTTGGAGCATTCTCCAACTTCCTTTTTGACATAGCCCAATCCTGCATATCGAGGTATTTCCACAACTTTGATGGGATTCACAATTCATTGTCAATTGGCTCCAATGCATCCTCCATCATATCCCATTTTCTTCATTATATTCAAGCCAATTCTTGTAGTGTGATTTTCAAAAGCACCAAAATCATCATCATGAGGCAAAGAACATGAAACTGAAGAAGTATTTTTTATCCCAGTTACCATTTTTGGACCAGGTGTGGGGGATAGTTTTTCTAATCCTTCATCACCTTGCAAGTTTTCGAAAGCCTCTTCTGTGGCTTTTATTTGAAGTCGCAATATCTCATTCTATTCTTCTGCATCTCACAACATCTTCAACTTGACATTCTCTTCTTGAATGCTTTGGTTGATTTCCTATATCTCGTTGAGCCATGCATTCTTTTATGCCTTAACCATGGTTTTATTCCTTAAATGCCTTCAAATATGCACTTCCAAACTGTAAATGGAGTGAAATAGGATAATATAACATAAATATGTTAATCAACCCTTCAAATATCCTCTCTGAAAGGCTTGAATTACACTCAAATGAATTGGCATGTAGACCCCCTTATTCAATTTCAGGGTGGCGTGAGGAAACAACTTGTTGCAATAACATAAAGAAATGTTTTATTTCAAATAGAATAAGATAGGTTAAATTATTAAATGAATATTTCCAAATTCTTTATGTATATCGCTAAAATTAAATTAAAAGGTGATATCATAAAAACAAATGTGCATATTTTGTCTTTATATGCACCATAACGGCCTCTAGCTGCAATTATTTTCATAACTTTTGTTACAAGTGAGAAAGTTAAATACTGTCGAAGACCCATTTGAGATTTTGAAGAGATATTTCTTTTGATATAAAATTGTTTCTTTCTTTTATCCTATGGAGGGAGAAAATTTTTCCTGAAACATAAGGGGTGCGCGAGCATATTTTCGACAAAAGTATATGACTTCAAACAACTATATCTCATAAACTAGGAAATGAAATCGAATTCCATAAAATACCCATTAGAGATAAAAAAAACATCCTTAAAAAAGTGATACCGTAGGCCCTCTGAAATTTTCTATAGCAATCGTGGAATCTGTTTGAAGTTTGTAGCAACCATTTTTCCCTTTTTGGGTGAAATGTTTCAGTGCAGTTTTCTCTTTCAATGTTGATTTTTGTAGTCGATTTTTAGAGGGATTTTAGCTACCTTTGAAATAAATTTCCAACTCCCTATCATTTTCTCAAATCCCTTGTGTTTTTTGCCTGCAATCTGCATTTTTGTGACTGCATATCTCATGATTGTACAAAATTTGTTTCTTATAGGATGGATATATTCTAAATAGAGATGAATATTGAGAAACAAAATACCCTTTGGTGTGTCTTGAAATCTAGTTTCCAACACCACTGAAATTGTTAAAAATAGATAAATATTGAGAGAGAAATTTAAATTTTACCAGCAAACACTCCAAAATCAGTGAATTCCCTCTTCAATGATGTCTTCAACGCCTGCAATCCGTGTCAATCCTCATGTGATACCACTTAATCTGAAATTAGGGTGACACTGATACCAAACTTGATTCAATTCTAGGCCACTCCATGAAGGTCGGATTTACAATTTTGGATCTATTGAACTTGATTGCATCAAAGGTGAAAACATGGACTTATGAAGGCTTGAATCCAAATTGAACATAACTTGGTGAATGTGTTGTTAGTCCCATAATCCATTGCTTAATACATTTAATGAACACAATTACAGAAATGAAACACACATAAGAAAACATGAGACAAAATATCAACACATGAGGCAAGAGATCACTGATTTGATAACAAAGTTCACCAGGTCATCCTAGATACGCCTCTGGATCCGCTTGGAATACAAATTGCTTGATTATCCTTCCTTTTATAGGGATGAAATAGTCTCACAAAATGTGGCACATGCTCCTAGGCTCTCACATAAATGACATTTCTTTAGACACCAGAAGGACTACATTATCCTTGAGGGAGGGGGATCAACTCTCCCAATGAAGGGGATTACAAACCACAAACATGATTGGTTTATTCTCTCCTCCAAGATCTCTCTAAAAGAACCTCCTAAAATTTCTCCAAATAAGGAGTTTAAATAGTTTCCTTAGTCTCCATAATCCAAGGAGACGAGATCCACAAATTTAGGATCTCATAAGCACTCAAGGACAAAAATGAGAAAGCATATCAAAAAAATCATGAGACCCTTAACTTCCTCCTTGATACTATGAAACCACTTGTAATAAAGTGAGGAAGAGTCCAAACCAACTCATGAGACCCTTGACTTCCTCCTTAAAACTAGGAAACCAATTTCCCCTTAAAATTAGGAAACTAATTTGTGAGTTGAATTCTCAAAACTATTTTCCCTTTTTACAATTAAATGAATAATACGTGATATTCTCAAACTCACTTCAAACATTAATCATTTTTCCAATGTGCATGATTAGTACATGAGTTTCTCATTGTCATTTTAAGTATTAATCATTTTTACAATTAAGTAATTCATTCATGAGAATTAATTGTTCCTTGCCACCTATTATTAAAATTTTTAATGATTTATCCCATGGTGTTCAAAGTAATATTTTTCCATGTGGAGATCCTCCTGGATCAATACACTTGAAATTTTGTTAAAGCTATAATGCGATAAGTTGAAAATAAAATGAAAAAAAGTAGTTTTATTTGTTTCCCTCTGAAAATATTTACCCTTATGGTTGACATCATCATATTCAATCTTATCAGTTCTTTTAATGTTAAGTTTGACAATACATATTTTTTTAGGACTATTTTTATCTCAAAATTCTCGTAATGATGAGGGATCATCTTCTTTCCACTTTGATTTCACCTCAATATTTTGACCATGAGCTACAAAATCCTTTTCATTTTGTGGAATATTTCAAGATCAAATCAAATCTATAAATGTGTTGAACCTGCAAAGAATATACTTATCTAAACAATGATACACACATTTGCAGAGAGAAAAGGAGAAAGAAGAAGAAGGAGAAAAATAATGAAATAATTCTCATTAACCTTTATGAATAATGAATAATTTACACATGATATACTTTGTATAACTCAATGAGTGCGCACTAGAGGAGAACCAATGCTCCACAGTGGTGGTCTAGAGTGATATGGACACACACCAACAATTACGGGAGTGAAATGCCACCTATTCTAGTCTCTTAGGCAGTTATGGGAGTGAATTGCCACCTAGTTGAGTTAACTAGTCAACTAGTCTTCAGTTAACTGACCGAACAAAGAGTAGTGAGGAGTTAACTCAAGGAATAAAGTGTAATGTGCCAATATGGTGATGATCCCAAGGAAAGTGCACATTAGCTGGTGATGATCCCAATGTTGCATGGTGACAAAACCAATGCAACATCTAAACTCAACTCAACTCAACTAGCCAAATTGAAGTGTCAACTGAAAGAGAATATTCTCTAGGTGGAATATTCTCCCCTAAAATATAGGATATTGGATAATGACTAATTATGACTAATAAATAAGGAAAAAACCTAGGAAAAAGAAATCTCAGGTGTGTGTGAAGTAACTCCAACACCCCCCCTGAACATCACTGTGGTGAAAATAAAGAATGGGTCCATGCAATGAGGCCATGTTAGGTACCCAAATACAAAAGATACACTAAAATAAAGTGAGGAAAGAGGGAAAACCACATTGGAACCCCCCCCCCTCAAGTTACAATGTATGTAAAAATAAGAACTACAGTTGCTAGGCAACTATGTCCTTCACTCCAAGATGACTTCGCAGAGAATGAAACTTATGCTCAGTGAAGGTCTTGGTGAAGATGTCTATCATCTTTTCTGTTGAAGGAAAAAACTATAAGTCGATGATCCCCTCGTGTACTAAGTCCCAGATGTAGTGCATGTGGATCTTGATGTACTTCGTCTGATGCCTCTAAAATGAATCTCTGCAGAACTTCATATTGCTTTGGTTGTCACACCAGATGATGATCAACCGATGAAACTGAATACCCAACTCAGTGAGAAAATGTTGTAGCCACATAGCCTAAATGGTTATGTTAACCACCCCTCTATACTCTGCATTAGATGAAGATAGAGAAGTGGAGGCTTGCTTCTTTCTCCACCAACAGATAGTCCTGAAACCAAGACTGAGTGAGTAACCAGATGTGGACTTGCAATCAGTGCTATCGCCAGCCCAGTCAGAACCAGTAAACCCGATGAGATCTAATGTAGAGTCTACTGCATAATGAATCCCAGAGGTGATGGTGACCTGTATGTATCAAAGGATATTCTTTGCATCCCACCAATGTAGCTCATGTGACTGCGGGATGAACCTAGAAACTACGCCAACTGCATAGGAGAGGTATGGTATGGATTTTGTGAGATACAACAAGATCCCCAATAGATGTCTATACAGTGTGTTGTCAACCAGTTGAGTCTCCCCGCCATCCTCAAGTTTTACCCTTGATAGGAAAGGAGTCGGAGAAGAATTGCATTCTGTCATGTGAAATCCCTCAAGGAGATATCGTGCATACATAGCTTGAAAAAGTTTGATGCCTGATGCATCCTGACTGATATTGAGTCCAAGGAACAAGTGTAGTGGACCCATGTTCGTCATCAAAAACCTGTCATATATAATCCTCTTCACTGCAACAATCGTTGAAGTCGAGCAAACAGTGATCAACAAATCATCAACATATAGAACTAAGAGTAGAAGTGAATCATCTGTCTTGAGCATGTAGACATTTGGGTCTGATTTACAACATACAAAGTTTCGTGACAACGGGTAGGAGTCCATATTGTCTTACCATGCCTTCGGAGCCTACTTGAGTCCATAAAGGGACTTCTTTAATTGACAAACCAAATATGAGTCCTTCATAAATCCATGGGGATGTTCCATGTATATCTCCTCAGAGACATCACCGTGAAGAAATGCATTCTTCATGTCCATCTGATCGACTTCCCATCCTTTGGCTGGCACAATGGAAAGTGGTAATCGTATGGAATCCATCTTCACTACTCGAGCGAAGGTCTCATCATAGTCAATACCATGAAATTGTTGAAATCCTTTAGTCACAAGCCTAGATTTGTATATGTTGATTTGTCCATCCAATGTGCTCTTGGTCCTTTAAACCCATTTTCATTTGACAAGTTTCCTCCCAGAAGGAAGGGGAACATGATCCCAAGTCTGGTTCTCAAGGAGGGACTTGTACTCCTCTTGCATGGCAGATTCCCAAAAGGGATTTCTAGTAGCCTCATCATAAGACCATGGATATGAAGACTGAACCAAGAAAAGATGCCTTGAGGGAAATGGTTCAATGGAAGTGAATGCAACAAGAGCCTCCTCAAAATCAGATTGAGTCATCCTAGTATTAGCTAGATCATCAAAGAGATCCCCTGCATCCTGAAGAGTAGTTTTTGCCCACTTGGGCCTCTACTCTGGCTCTGTAACTACATCTGGATGATATGACTCTACATCCAACTGTATTGACTCTGAATCTGAATCATATGAGTCCTTTGAATCAGAACTCTCGTCTGAATAAGATTCGACATGTGCATGCTCATCACCTTGGACAAGTGGAAGAATGAAGGTGTTTGCATGTGGCTGCTGAGGTGCATGCGAGACACTTTCTTCAAATTGGACACTTTGCTCAATGATGAACCGGTCCAAGAAAATATCAATAAGCCTATATCCCTTCACACCGTCGAGGTATCCAAAAAAAATGCACTTAGTTCTCTGTGGATCAAGTGCCTTCCTCTTTTTAGAGGGAATTTGTGCCCATGCACGTGAACCGAAAATGCAAAAGTGGGTCACTTTCGGTTTGAGTCCACTACAAGCCTCATAGGGGGTCTTATCCTTGATAGATCTATGGGGAGATCTGTTTTGGATGTATGTTGAACAATTAAGTTCTTCGGCCCATAGTCTCTATGGTAGTGACTTTGCATGCAACATGCAAGATGCCATATCCTTTAGAGATCTGTTTTTCCACTCAACAACTATATTTTACTGTGGAGTATAGGGAACTGTGTGCTGCAGCTGAATCGCTACCTCATGGAAAATATTATGGATCTCATGATTTACATACTCTTTCCCGTTATCAGTTCAGAGGAATTTGATCTTCTTTTTGGACTCTGTCTCAACCAAGGCTTTGAAATCTTTGAGGTGTTGAAAGACCTCAAATGTTTGCCTGAGAAAGTAGATCCATGTAAAACATGAGAAATCATCAACAAAAATGAGAACAAACCTCGCTTTGCTTATGGATGGATATGGAAAAGGACCCATAAGGTCACTGTGTATCAGATCTAAAGGTGAGGAAGGTCGTTTAGAATTTCATTTATTGAATTTCTCTTGAAGGTCGCTAAGTTGTTGCATGTATTTGAAATTCAAATGTGAAAACCTTTCATGCCATATCCTACTACTTTCATCAGCATGAGTAAGTAGTAAAGCAGAATCAGGTTCAATGAATTCAGAAAATGTATACAATCTAGACTAATGATTTACCTCACTGGTAGAAGCCCTAGAGTTGGGTTGCATGTCATAAATGTCCACATAATTTAGTGTGAATATGACCTTCTTTCCGGTTCCAAAATTCTTCATATGATACATGGAGAGAAGGTTGACAGCAAGTTTGGGAATGTGCAACACATTCTCTAAGTTTCCATTGGTGAGTTCAATCCTTCCTTTGTTGGTGACTTCGATAGAAGAGTTGTCCCCCATCAGGATAGGAGGACCTTTGCATGCATCCAATGAAGAATATATTTCTTTTGAGGCAGCCATGTGATGTGATGCTTCTGAATCTATGATCCAAGCATCGAGAAAGGAGTTGATGGCAATCAAGGCATGGCTATAATTTCCTTTCTTGGAATTTAGATATTCTGGCTTCTTCTCCTTGGAAACCTCAAGGATGTGATCTCCAAGGTTATTTTTATGAAGTATTTGAGACATAAGATGATGAGAGGGTGATTGCTCCTCGACCTTTCTCACCTGCTCCCAGGATCATTCAAATTCTCACTACTGAGCCGAAGCAGCTCTTTAGATTCCCAAGTGGAATCCCTATCGAAATATGACCCAATCCACAGGTCCTTTTGACTTCCCTCATGGCCTCTACGTAAACCATGACCTTTTCCCTACTCTGAATCGGGATTTCGGGGTTCCTTCTGTCAAGAGTCACAGTCCTCTCAAATCCCCAATTTTTGATGAGGAAATCTGCCGACGCGCCCCTCCTGGTTGTGCCTTGGTCTATATGACCATGATCACATGACCGTTGTCGTATACCTTCCTATCAGGGTTTTGTGCTTAACCTTCCCGATGGGTTCTTTTCTTCATTAGCCCCTTCGCTACGAGCTTGGTCCATATGACCTGCCTCCGTGACCGTGGCCTATAGCTCCCACCGGGGCTTCGGCGTTTGCAATGTCAATCCGTGCACATCCTGAGGATCCCCGATCCTCCGATTCCTGACTTCCTCCATCGCGTTGACAGTTGGCCTCCACTATGGCTCTATCCTCCAATGCTGCTGTGATGATAGCTGGCCCCCCCTCATCGGGGTTTCACTGATCGCGATTTCAACGTGCACGAGCACCACGTCCACGGGATTCCCGATTCTCCGAATCCCTATTTACCGATGAAGCCTCCCTATCGAGCTTCCTCTGGTGTCACTAGATGATTGCCACGTGTCCCTCCAACGGACGGTCCCGATCTCGTCGGGATTTCAGGACTTTCGATGCCCCATTCCTCTTGCCCTCAGGAACTTCGATTTCCCGATGAATGCTTATGCCGACTGTCGCTTGATATCCGACACCTGTCCCTCAGATGGACGGCTCTGATCTTGTCGGCATTTCAAGACCTGCAAATCCCGATGCCTGGTGCCTCGGATCTCCATAACGGACGATCACGTGACACGTGCCCCTCCTTTGATGGATGGATCAGATCAACTCTCGAGATTTTGAGGCTTTCGAAGTCTCGGTTCTCATGACATCGAGAACTCTGATTTTCCGATGGCTCTTATTTCGACTACTAAACCCCGTGCAGCTTCCACAGATCTGATGGCTGTCGGGTACCTGCTTTCGATCTGACGGCTCAGATTCTTTCCCCTGGTGCACTCCTCCTCAATAAGCTAATCCTCACGCAACTCTTCCCGATCTAACGGTTATCGGGATTTCTAGGTGAGATCCGACGGCTGTCGGTCTCCTCCTCCTGAGGGCTCCTTCTGAACTCCTCTGGATGCTTGAAACCAACGGTCCAAAATCTTTCAGCCTATCTGACAGCTGTTGTGCTCCCTCAAGCTTCCTTGCGCCTTCTTCCCGAGCTTGGAAGAATTTCAAATTCTCCAAGGCCTCAACCTTTGCTAGTTTCTCCTCTGCGAACTCCTTAGACTTGAGTCTCGCTGCGCATATACGACACTGCCCTTCCTAAGCTTCTTCTCCTCGAATCCTTCAAAGGATTTTGATGTCTTCCCTCCTTGTAGAACCTCTATGCACACCCAGTGTTGTCCCTCCTGAGCTTCTCCGGACACCCAGACCCCTTGGGGGATTTTATCCTTCTTCTCCCTCAGATGGAGAATGGAATGGATTTCCTTCCTGGCTCTCTATTTTCTCAAACAACCTCCTTGTGTGGCCTTCTAGGTATTCAGCAACCCAGTGAAGATCCTCTAATGGACTCTTCCTTCAAATGGCAGAATTCAAGGAGTTCTCTGTTCTCCTGTGCCTTCTTGCACACTTTCTCAACGCCCTCCTGGCGGAGTCTCTTTCCTACAGAATGTTCAGTAGTTCTGTCTCCTTTATCCTGTGCCTCTATGAACCTGCTCGATTCCCTCCTGGCAGAGCTTCTCAGAATCTTCAGTGATTCTAGTCTTTTATCAAACTCTCAGCAGAGTTCCTTCCTCTGTGCACCACTGTACACATGCTCAATTCCCACCTGGCAGAGCTCTACAGAATCCTCCACGATTCTGTCTACAACTGTGTCTCAGCTACACAACCTACCTCCAAGGTGTTCAGTAACCTTGAGGTCTTCCTCCTGAGTTGTTGACCTCAGTCATGTGCCTCAGCATGTCTTCGTCTGAACCTGCAGCGTTCAGAAGTGCCTCCTCAGTGCACCAGGTCTCAGAACCCTCAGTGTCCTGCCATACCCTCCTGGCATGAAGCCTCAAAGACCTCTCAATCCTGAAATCACACAAACTCCCTGCAAATGCTTAACAAACATAAATTCACAACATATATATGCAGAATAAAGGGAACACTCACAGACATCCATAAAATACAGAACTCATGCAGGAAAAACTGTTGTTTGTATAAAAAATGGCAAATTGCCTGTATCTTTACAATGGTGTTCATGAGCTCTCCTCGGCTCTTCTCTACTCTATCAGACTTTCTCAAAATGAGATATGAAAATCTCTTTTACACTGAGGGGCTCAATTGAGTGCTTCCCTCTAGGATTTACCTACCCTAATGAATTACATTCAATGGCTGTCTAGTCTGCTATCCAGAACTAGATCTCATCCAGATCTACCATAAAGGTCGATCCTATCTAACGCCTGCATAAAGAATGGTTTTCCTGGCTCAACAGCCTAGCTCATTTAATTACATTCATTACAAATTTGAATGAGGACTGCGCCTCTCTCTTCAACATCCTTGAATGCATGCGCTGATGTGGTTGGTTGGCTGGCTGGCTGCATGGAGAGATGCTCTTGCATCATACTCCACAGCTGCAAAAATCATGAGCTCCTGCTCATGAGCTCCCCCTCTAAGGGTTTGGAAATCCTCCTGGATCCCAAATAAGTCTTTGGAGCTTTCCATCTGCTCCATTTTGTTGTTGCTTATGCTGCTTCTGTTGCATTGTTGCTGCTTCTTCTCATCTTCCCAGCTTCTCTCTGCTTGAAGTGTCTACCGACTCCAACATCATATTTTTGATGTCCTCTATTACTTCGTCCAGCTGCTCCAGTGGCTGGCTCTGCTTATGCAGTCTCCCTAGCTGCGAAAATTTTTGGCCATTGGGAAGATCACTATGATCTCCCATGCCATCTTCTTCATCTTCATCTTCATTTGTGGCCTCAAGTTGCCACTCTGCTGCAGACTTCAGTTCTGCAGTTCCTTCTTGATTGACTTGTTTTTCAGTCATCCTCTTCTCTGACAGCTCAAATTCTGTCAGTTCTCTTGCTGGCCCTGGATTGTTCAACCAATCCTCCAACATTTTCAGCTCCATCTCCCATGGAGTGATAATTCTGCCTGCTCGCTTCTCGGCTTCTTTTGCTGCTAGCTTCAATGCTACAGCTCTCTTAGCTTCCTTGCTGAATATGATGAGACACTCCTCAGAATGCTCGGTTTCTCCTTGGGCAGCTTCCAAAGTCTACTTCAATTCTTCTTCTGCTTCCTCTTCTACTGTCAGCTCCAACGCTACAGCTTCCTCAGCTTCTTGTTGGCTGAAATCATTGAGTCGTTCCTCAAAACACTCATTCTTCCCTTCATCTACTTCTACTTGTGTTTGGGCAGTTTCATACACCTGCTCCAATTCCTCCTTAACAGTCATTATCAG
>ML853727.1:0-25288 GCA_009831015.1 Picea engelmannii
AAATATCATGAAATTTTGAGATAATGTGAAAATTCATAGTAGAAGTAGAGTATTATTTTCCTTTGTGTATGATTTCCTTAATTTTTCAACAGAAAGACTTAGTCCAACTTTCTTTTCGCATTTCAAAAGTTTGGGCATGTTGATGCTTGGGTGCTTGACTCGCAAAGTTATGAACCCCGAAACCCCAAAGATTCCACTTTTTTCATTTCGGAGGTTTGGGCATGTTGATGCTTGGGCGCTTGACTTGTGAGGTTCCGAACCCTGAAACCCCGAAGTTTCCACTTTTCGCATTTCAAAGGTTGAACATGTGAGGCTTGGGCGCTTGCACTGGTGAAGTTTCGAACCCCGAAACCCCGAAACCCCGAAGCGCTAGTCCATCCTTTCCACTTTTTGCATTTTGAAGGTTGAACATGTTAGGCTTGGGCACTTGCACTCGCAAAGTTCTAAACCCCAAAACCCCGAAGCACTAGTCCAACCTTTCCACTTTTCGTATTTCAGAGGTTGAACATGTGAGGCTTGGGTGCTTGCACTCACCAAGTTCCAAACCCTGAAATCCTGAAGCGCTAGTCCAACCTTTCCACTTTTCGCATTTTGGAGGTTGAACATGTGAGGCTTGGACGCTTGCACCCACAAAGTTCCCAACCCAGAAACCCCGAAGTGCTATTCCAACCTTTCCACTTTTCACATTTCGGAGGTTGAACATGTGAGGCTTGGGCGCTTGCACTCATGAAGTCTTGAACCTCAAAACCCCGGTGTGTTGGACCCACTTTCGCGATTCGAGAGATGTTGTGTTTTGATGTTTTGGGCTTTTGAAGTCGCAAGATTTTGAACCCTGAAAACCAGAAGTACTGAGGCCACCGTCTTCCAATTTTTTCTTGTTTTTGGCAAACAGCGTAGCCCCTTTGTTTTTTTGTGTTCGACATTGTAAAAATCACTGAAACCCATTTGAGCACTGCCTCTCACAAAAGCTGTAGGAGCACAACATGAATTATTGGTTATCTGAACAACTCTGACAGGGTAAGGAATGGACTGGTAGAATCGATGTAGAATTTTCATTCGAGATAAAGGTAGGATAAAAGGATAACAGATAACATTATGAATCACTATGTACATGGCGTGACAAGTACATAATTGGTTGTATTGGAAGGTTTTAATCTAGTTAAACCGATGTTTAGTGTGATGTTTTTTTTAGTTTTGCTTACCATGAAAACACACACCTTTAAGTATTCAAATTTTTCATAATGAGACTGTTGTTTAATGTCACTATGGATAGAATTAAATCTTACCTTCTCTTATATTCTGAGCTTAAACACGATGGAGTTTTGTCATAGATGTTTTTTTTTTATGGTGATTATGAGGTTCACTGTAAGCACACAGTAGACTAGAAGAAGCATCAATAGAATTTCTGTAAGGAATGCATATACTATCAAAATAAAGTCTTGAGTGATACAATGAAAATGAGTAGCCACAGTCCTATTTCCCTTTTCATTATTACAGAAAAGAGAAATTGGTATTTTAAATAGTTATAAACATGTCCCAGAGTTGAATTGATACTCAGGGGAAAAAGACTTCAACCCTATAATTCATGAATACACATTTAACCCGCTACTACGAGTTCTGGTATAAGATGCCATGATGACTGCATTCTAGGATCAAATCCTTCCTTTCAACCAAACCTCAATGAATTTTTTTTTCAAGAATAATGTTGTGATAAGGAACCCATATACATTTTTCACCGAGAGTTGTTCTCGAAAACCTGAGGCTTTGATCTTCGTGCAAACCTGCAATAAAACGAAGAAAAGTTAATTAGCAACAGATTAAAGTGAATAACAATTCAATGCTGAAACAAAGAATAATTACTAGGGTAAATGATGATAAAAGAATCTATTTAGTTAAATACACAAACAAAACTTAGTTGTGTTTTGAGAGGTGTCGTCCTATCTGCGTCGTTGATGAAGTCATCCATAGACCAAAGGGGATAAGGGGACCAAGGTTGGTCTGATGCGTACCCTCACAGAAAACAAGGGGGTCACATCATTAGATATTGATAACAAATTCTTTAACATGAATGATAGTATTAAAATAGAGAAAATTATTGTTTCAACCAAGAATTTGATTAAAGAACGCACAAGATTCATAACCCTCATACAAAATCAACCACGAATGCCACTATAAGAAATGTGTTCCCACAACCTTAATGATATATAATTCTCGGATTCCTGACCTAAGGAAAAACAAGTAAATAATGAAATAAACCTCAGAATCCAGAGATAGAATAAACAAAATAATATACGAATTACAAAGTTATGGACAATACTCCGAATAGATAATAAACGAGAGTAACTTAAGGGTTATGAAGTTCTAGATAATTTTCCAAATGATGAATAAACAAAAGTAACTTTAGGGTTATGAAGTTCTATACAATGATCCAAACATAGATTAAACTAAAGTAACTTAAGGGTTATGAAATTTTGGACATCGCTCCGAACAGAGAATAGACGAAAATCATTTAAGAGTTATGAAATTCTAGGCAATACGATACAATGGGAACATAGAGATGGTAACTATACATGAACGGGTACATTTAGGGTAAATGAGGAATTCTAAGTCGAAGTTCAAAGCCCTGTACAGTAATATGAAACTCTTTCTTTCACAACTAAATGACTTCAAACCCGAGTACCCCTCATCTACATAGTAAGAAAATGGGAAAGTTGAGTCAAAGAGTAACAATGAGAGTCGACGTGTAGTTTCAGCAGAAATCCCACGAAAGGGTATGCGTCTGGTCGAAGATCCTTGGACAGACCGTATGTGTAGAAAACCTCCACAACTAAATGGTTTCTTAGGGTGAAATGGTTATTCCATGGGGAGATAAAGATACAAACCCTTATCACTGAAACTTACAAATTCATCCACAACCAAAGAAAATTTTCAAAGTGTCAAAACTACTAAGGGAGATTCACTCCTAGAAATCCGCAAGGAATAACAATTATATAGATGACCAAAACCCTCCCACTGGTTCCAAATAGCTTGAGAGTGTCGCAAACTTACCAGGAAGTTTTGGTAGTTTCTATATTTTCACCAGATAGGAACCTTCAAAGCATTGACTACCCTCGTCGAGGAGAAATGCAGAGTGAAAATTCTAAAGCACCCGGCGGGAGACTCACAATAGACCTGTAATTGTTACCACAAAGAGTTATAGTGGAAGTACGAAGACTCTATCCGGCCATGTAACAGAGCAGAGGTGGAAAAATAATATTGGATATGAGGATTAGTGGTGGCCTTGGGATTTCATCTCGCAGGGTCTCCATTAATGGACTAGACAGAGGCTATTTAACTCCTGACTAATAGAAAACCCTCCAACTTCATATCGAGTTAATGTGAGACATGACAATTCCTTTAAGGCACTGTACACTAGATTATCACACCTAGTTCATCGTTCAGTTAAGGAGATCTTTATAGTTCATTATCAATAAGTTTAGTTTCTGAAGGAGTGAGTTATGTTAGAGTGACCTCGAGTTAATTACCAACAAGTGCTTACAAGACCTTGGTTCGACCAGTTGAAATAACACATGATTACCATCATGTTAACCCTTTTATTTATTTCTCTTATGGTTACAAGTTGTGACCCTTAATTCTTAAATTGTATCAATTGCGAAGGTAAGTTAATTCCTATTGTGGGTAGGGGTCCGATCTTGTGCACTATGCATAGGGGTCGGGGTTTAAAATTGAGTATAGGACTAAAGGTCCTAAACATGAAATAAATACATATAGAATAATATTGTATTGTTAGTAATATGGAAAGTGTTTTAAAGGTCAATTACTTTAAGTTAATAACGATAGTATTTAACCACCTACGTTAATTATAAACCAAAGGAGATTTAATGTTTCTAAAAGAAAAAATTGTTTATGGGTAATTTGAGCTTCATTACATATTCCTTACATTTTCAGGTGTAGGTGTATCAATGTGAAACCTATGTAATAAGGCTACATCCATAGAACTTGCTTGAGCACATTCTGGAGTTGATCTATTCTCACACTCGTTTCATAATCTCACTTGATGATATTGTTGTTGATCACTCAGAGTCTCAATCGAAGAAGGGGTTCCTCTTCTTCCTTCTTGGGAGAGCCCAGAGCATTTGTGAGGAATGATTGGAGAATCCCACGTTGACATCTTGAATCAATATATATACTTTGGAAATTCATGAAAAGTTAAGCACAAGACAAGTACGAGTTAATATCTCCAACATTGACCAACAAAAATTATGAAGAAAGAAAAAAAAAAAAGGTGAAATTAATAGAAATGTTATTTTGGTTGGATGGAAGAAATCTGCCATCTAATTAAATTTTAAATTGATGACATCATTACTTTATGATACAGTGCCAAATTACATCTAGTCAAACATTTTCTAGCTAAAATGCAACATAAATCCTCCGTTGGGGCCAGATAGAAGAAGTTGAAAATTCTACTCACATCCATTCAAAAGAGTTTCTGTAACATCCCGCTCTTGCGTGCACTTAGCGAACTTATTCTTTGAGGAAACTTACTTGAAAGTGATCTAGGTTATTATATCTATTGGTTGTTTTGATTATGATTATGAGATATTATGGATTTGATGATATGTTATTTGGATGTATTACATAGATGACATGTTATTTGTTTGTATTACATAGATGATATGTTATTTGGTTGTATTACATAGACAGCCTGTATTTGGATAAACTCCACTTGGGTAAGGGTTATTAGACAAGATAAGTCATCTCATTCAACAAGAAACTCAGTCACAGGTAACTCAGTTGCAGGTGACTCGAATCACAGGAAACTTCATTACAGGTGATCGAATCACATGAATTCTGTCACAGGTAACAACTCATAGTGGCAGCCTACAGTGCTTGATTTTCCACATCATGTCTGTCCTACCCCAGTAACTGTTCCCCTTCTCTGCTTAATATTCCTTTGGCTTCCTAACTTCCCTTCGAGTGCTTCAAAAATAGGATGGAAAGGAAGTCTGAAATCCGTGTCCCTACAGTTTGGCACGTCAAGAAATTACTTCCCTACAATTCTCTCACCTAGAGATAATGCAATGTCCCATGGACCTAACAAACCACCTCTTCAGTATAGATATCCAAGAAAATAAATGTACAGGTATCTATGATAATAACAACAAAATACTCATCACATTATTATACAGGTTACATCACAGTAAGAAGAGGGTTCTATGAGAAAACAATCGGCTACTGATCCCGCCTCCATGATCGCATGAATGAACGAATCCCCTAGAAAAAAGGTACTAATTACAAACTATTTGGATGCATGTTCCCAACTTGACACTTTTCATATCGAGAAATCTCTACAATCCACACATCCCTCTCCCTCAAACTTAGGATAAAACAATATCCATACTTTATATTTCAAGGAATATTAATATAATATTAATTAGTCCCCCTTAGCTTAGCCTTGTTAACCTAATATAGTCGATTTATATCCCCCCATATACTTTTACTTGCTTGGTATACCTAAGTGATGTATTTTCATTATATTTGCAAGTGATTACATTTACATTCTTAGTAAAAGCACTGATCTTTTGCATCCAATATCACGAGCCTAAAAATATAAAAATTGCGTGCTAAACTAGTGCATGCAAAACGTCTAGGATGCATGCACTCTTATTTTAGTGCGCCACCCTCTCACACTTACACAAGTGCACACTGCAACAAGAATTATATACAAAAAGGTTCTCTACCTCCAAAATCGCGCATTAAGGTGATGTGTGTTAAATCCTGAATTGTGCACCACCCTAGAAGGCTCTTCCTTTAGTGCGCCATTCCTACGCACTTATATTGGTGTGTGTTGTATACTTCAATTTGATCTTGTTTTAGTGTGACATTAATGTGCATTTACATAGATACATACCAAATACATTAAATTGCACGCTATATCCTTTTAAAATTGCACACACTCCATTGGTGTGAAATTCTCGTGCATTGACTTAATGCGTGTCGTACCAAACAAAAGATCTTGTCTCTTCATCTGACCAACTTATATGTAAAGAAAACTTACAATGATATGTACAATTTGTGTTTTAGCCTAGGGGTATTACGAATATTTGGACCACCTTTAATTTCAATAAAACCTTACTAAAATAAGAATAGAAATTTTCATACATGGTGACATGGGTGTTTGTTTAAGCCCACACAGTTCCTTCTTTAACTTGCATACAAAATTTTCTTAGCCCTACTTTTCAAACCCTTCTAGTTGAACTCGATATATCGCTTTATTTAATTCTCCATTCAAAAAATATGACTAAACATCAAACTAATGTAGTTTTCAATTAGACTTAGTAGTCATTTCAATAATTAATCTAATGGTAATGATTTTAGCTATAGGTGAAAAAGTATCTTCATAATAAATTCATTATTTTTGTGAATAACCCTTTGCAACCAATCTAGATTTATACTTGTCTATACTAGTATCAGCTTTAAATTTAGACTTAAACAATGATTTTGAACCTATATAGACTTTATTCTCATGCAATTTTGTTAGTTCACATGTTTCATTTTTCATGACAAAATCACATTCTTATTTCTTGGCATCCACCACACTTTATGGTATTTATCTTTCTCTAAACTCAAAGGATCCACTACATTCATAGGTTGAGTCATTAATGCATAATATTTATACCTTAAAGGTGTTTGAGTTGGTCGCATTGATCTCCATGATTCTACACTACTTTGTGGAGTTCCTTCACCTCTTCTTCTACTTTGTGGAGTTCATTCATCTCTTATTCTACTTTGTGTATTTCCTTCATCTCTTATTGGTTTAATTTGTCTCTTGATGCTTCTTGAAGCTTCAAGTTGAACCTTTTTGGCATCTTCTTCTTTTTGACACTTTTATCATTGTCACTAGGAATATTCCACACATCATGACTATCCTCTTTTAGACCTTCATCTACATGTTCATGAAATAATACATATTTTCTTGCAAAAGCCTTATGAGTGTTGTCATCATACATTCTATATTCTTTTTTATTAATACAATAAGCATTTGATTTCTTTGGGACTAAGATTTCTGCTATCTTCTTTAAGAACATGAGAAAATTATTTTCCTCCAAAAATTCTTCGATGTATTACTACTTGTTTATAGCCATAAAGTTCTTCAAAAGGAGTTTTATTCTATAAACATTTTTTAGAACTTATATTTTTCAAATACACAATAGTATTGATTACTTTAGCCCCAAAACCATTAGAAATATTTTTACCTTTAATCATGCTCTAAGAACATTCAACTAAAGTTCTATTTTTCCTCTTCGATTCTCCACTCTACTAAGGAGTATGTCGTACTATATATTTTTGTTGAATTCCATGGTTTTTTTCAATATTTGATGAATTCTCTTGATGTGTACTCTCTCCCTTGATCTGATCTGAGGATTTTGATGTACCTTCCTATTTTATTTTCAATCATGTTCTTAAATTATTTAAAATATTCAAACATGCCCCTCTTATTTATGATAAAATAGATCCAATTGTATCTAGTTCAATCAACAATGACAATAAGTAAATAATATTCTCCCCCAAGTGACGTAGTTTGCATAGAACCACTCACATTAGTGTGAACTAGCTCAAAAAAAAATTGTTTCCTTTCACGTGTATGTGTAGGAAACTCTTCCCTACATTATTTTCCTAATTGACATCCCTCACATTATATATGTTCATTCTTAAGAATTTGAAGACCCTTCACCATTTCCTTATTTTGAAGTAACATAAGATCATTATGATTTACATGTCCATACTTGTGATGCCATAATTCTTCCTTTGACATAGTTGTTGATGCTAATGCTTGATGATTCTTCCTTGTGACATCAATCTTGTACAATCCTCGAACTATGAATCTTGTTGCTACAACTTTGTAGAAATCGTGTGTGTCCTTCACAAAACATTGTGACTTAATAAATTCAACTTTTAAAAATTGGTTTGTAATACTGTAAATTGAAATGATATTTTTTTTTGTTCCTAAAACATATATTATATTTTGGATTTCTTTCTCGTGACTATTAGGAAAAGTCACACACATATCTCCATAACCTTTAAATTCATATGATTTATTATCTCCTAGGTAGATATTAGAACCATTTTTGGTATCATGATAATCTTCATACCAATCCCTATTGCAAGACATATGAATAGAAGAACCAAAATCTATAAACCATGAATTCAAATCATCTATTTTTGAGGATAAAGTTGCATATGAAATAAAGAACTCAATTTTTTTGCAATCATCACTTACTTTGACATACTTATCAAGAAAATTTCCTGTATACATTCTATATTGGGAGTCATAAAATTTCATCTTCCTATAGTCCTTAGAAAAGTGGCCAAAATTACCACAATAGAAGCATCCATCATTCCTCTTTATATGGTGTCTCTTCTTGGTGGTGCCATGTTTTTCTCTCATTTTGCATGTGCCTTTCCTCCTATGTTCCTCTCCAATGGATTTTCTTTGTATGGATGTTTTTCTTTGGTTAACAATGCCAAATATGAACTCAAAGACCTGTAGTTAATATTATTTCTACGTTCTTCCTTTTGCAAAATAATACCTGTCAAATCATTAAAATAAGGTGAGATAGACATTATAAAGAGTACCTTTTCCTTGATTTATCCTTTCTCCCAATACTAAAATATGTTTGTGGGGGTTGTAGGTTTGGATTAATCTCTAGATACAATCATCCAAATATTGTATCCTTCCATCAATGTAATACCCTGGTTTTCAGTCCCCATATTAATAATGCATTTTGTTTATTTGATGAAATGATGGAATGCCTTAATAATTGAAAAGTTTCAGAGTGCCTAGGAAATGTAATACTTTGATCATTATTAATAATAAAATACATCATTTGTTGTGATATGGACAAGGAAAAGAGATATAGGGTGCTATGATTCCACGAGAGAAGGGGAAAGTTGAAGGGATAAGCCCTTATATTTTTTAAATTATTTTTATTTTACCCACCTTGGAATTTTGGAGAGAAAGAGGGGGTTATGTGAGTGTCTTGGGGGATGGAAACATTATGATATTCATATTAAAACCCCATTTTTTAATGACTTAGGGATTGGCCATTCATTCTGAGTGAAATCATTTTTTGAGTCATTTCTTTCTAATACACTCTTCTGCTCATTTGGTTTTGCATGGGGAAGGAAAGATGAATTGTTGAAGGAAAACAAACATGGTTGGTTGGCTATAATTAATTTCTTATTATTCCAAAAAGGGAGGGATTCCTATGGGCATGAGGATAATGGTGGTTGAGAGATAATTGTCCATAGTTGACAATATTGAGAGTTTCCAACATTGAGATTTCACTGGAGCCCTAGAAAGAGGTGGACAACCTAAGGCATTGTGTGGTAGTGAAGGGGGTTCATGTTTTTGGGTGGTGTAGGATGAAGAGAAAGAGAGATGATAAACTAGATTTTTTGCGTGTTTGAGAAAGCCATGAGAGCTCGATTGCTAACTGCTTTCGGAAACTGAGTGTTGGTTTGAGATCTATCCTTGTGGATTCATAACCCTCTCTTAGTGGTGACTTGGTCTACAACGAGTTTGTGATAGGATTTATTAAAGATAATTTCTCCTCTCTATCACTTGTTTTCTTGTATATTTATATTCCTATTTGTATTAATTATTATCTTTGGGATATGATGTGTTTATGCTATGTTTTCTTGTTGGTTATTGTTGTACATGTCATGTCGATCATTTTTTTTATGGCATCATGAATTTTGATTATTGCATGTGCTTATTTCATGGTTCTTTATTAATTAATTGGTATTAGAATTTCAAATCAACCTACATTTCAAATCAGAGCATAGAGAAAATTGTTTTGGGTTTTATTGATCGGAGTAAATTACAATTAATGTTTCCATCATAAACTTACAATTCACATAGTTTTTCCCATCTAACTTAGTTGATTTATTTATGTAAGAATCAATGAGTGTATTTTCCATACTACTCACAATAAAACATAATTCCCATAATTCCTAAATGAAACAATCAACAAACTTCTTAAACAATTATTTAATTACCTTCAACTCTTTTCTTTCTTGTTTCTCTCACTTCCATGCAACGATTTGAATCACAAAAGACTCCCTCTTTCTTCCACATGTCTTTCCTAGATAGTTTCATCTTTACATTAGACTCCTCTATGTCTAGTGGAACCTTTATGGCGACCTCTTCAAATCAAATTACCCTCTAAGACATTGTAGCTATTTTTGGGCATTATCCTCAAGGACACACGACTCTTCAACAATCACATATTCTTAATGGCGATGACACTCCAATGATCTTCCATGCTGGAAATACACAAATTTAACCCTCACGTTTACACACAAAGAGGACACAAACCTTTATCTTATTTCAAAGCACAGATATAAACAAACTAACGTAGAAGTGAGATGAAATTATCACACACAAAAGTTAAACTATTTTCTTGAAACAAGTTACATTTATAGATGAATCGTTTGATTGGACATATTCCTAAAATTATGGTGGATATGAAATAGCTAAACTAGTAATACTTTGTCAAATGAAATTGGAATTCTCTACCAAATTGAAACTTACTCATTTGTAAATTTATTCTAACTGTTTTTTATCAACCTTACAAACAGTTACAGTGTTACACTATGAGGTATTTTGGATTTTCGTATCAACCTTACAAACAGTTACAGTATGAGGTATTTTGGATTTTCTTATTTTCATGGTGCACCATGATGTACCGCTTAGTGTGTAGATTGGCCTAGAAAAACAAGGTTTGAAACATGGAGTAATGTTAATATTAATCTTTATGACGGGACAAAAAATTGTATCACATAATTATGATTTTTTTAGTTCAGACATGTAAATTAATATGATACATTTTTTCTTTCTTATATACTTTAGTAGTTTATAGGAGATTGGACATGAATGTTTAGTAGTTTATAGGAGATTGGACATGAATGTGGATTTAAACCTGACATATTTGTTGTATAAGCATGGGATGTCTAGAGCATGTTGGCAACAAGCAAGTTTAAATGTTCCACATTTCACTTATGGTTGGGATATGCTTACCATGACTTTGATTTGATTCTATGAAGTCATTAAATTTCAGGGTATAATCATATGAAACATGTGCAATATAAAATGGTATTGAAACAAAGTGAGATGAGAAATACTTTGACTCTTGAAATGATTAATAAGCATATTTAAATATATTTGTAATTATTAATGTGTTTTATATACATATTTAAATATATTTGTAATTTTTTTTTTTTTTGGTAATTCCTTCCATACTCAACATAGACTTGATACATGGTATTGAAAACAAAATTCATAATATTAAATAATACCACTTTAATTAATATTATATACATATAAAATAATGGAAGGAAAAATATTTCTTATTATGCATGCTTTCTACACAGTGATATAAGAGAGATGATTGATTCCTTCAGTTATTAACATATAAAAGGAAAATATTAATAACAAAAAATATTCAATATGATATCTCTATCAATTAAAAGTAAAAAAAATCTTATGATTAAATTTTTATTAGTAAATTCTTTTGAAAATATGAAAATGACATGTATCTTTATCTTTTTCTCTTCAATTTTTTATAATTTACCCATAACCTCTTTCTACTTTTCTTTTAATTTAAAATCATTAATTTTTTCTTATTTTTCATTTTCTTTTTCTAACTTTACTACCTTTCCTCTGGTAATCGTTGGTTTTCTACCACTCTCTTCACTATTTCTTCTCACACGTGATTTTTTCTTTATTAAAGCTCACCTCCTCAACACATTTCTCTATCCAACAGCTGAAACTTTTCTGAGTTGTTTAAATATTGTGTATCAGTTTCACCAATTTCCCATGTGATGACGATCAAATTAATGATTTTACATAAAACACTAAGTACTAATACCTGCACATGCATGCATAGTCTTATAGGCAATGGTCTTCTCCTTCATATTAATTGCTAGAATGCAGAACTTGCAACTGTGGAGAGTTTGTGATTCCCTTACATGCTCTTGGTCAACTCCTTCCTCACTCAAATCAATTTACTTTGTTCTTTCTCTTTTACTACTCATTACAACTATCTATTTCTATGACAATTAACAATTCGGATTTCCTCTTTGTTTTTCGACTGTCTTTTCAAATAACAATTCTGAATTGTGCACATCACTTCAGGAACGAGCTTCTATATAGTGTTCAGCTTTCGTTGACTTCTTTCTCACCATAATCCGTTTATGGTGTTCGACGTGCTCACTCTCAGGCTGCATGTCTGATTTTGTATCAACTATTACATACTAGAAGGATCAAACAATCTAGCACCACCGCTCATCCTACCAAATTCTCGCACAAAATTGCTGGGTACACCTCCAATGCCTATCTTCCTTGAGCCTAGCACAGGGGAAAGCCTTCGTCCATTGGTTGTTTGAGCATAGGGAGCTCTTGTTCCTAGTGTGTTTAATGGGTACATAGTTCAATAATTGAAAACCAGGTCGTGGAAAAAATCCAAATTAACAGTCAAAAACATAATGTTATAACTACAAACCCAATAAAACAACTTACATGTAGGATTCCATGATTGGGAAGGGGATTTGTATTTGGATCATGCGATCAAGTTGCTTTACATGTATTGGTGGAAGGATTTGTTGTTTAATCTCTTGTCTCGCCCGACCCTTGTCCAAATAAAGCAACAAAAGGATTGGAGCCCAAGTAGTTGCATTGAGAAACGACCCTTAAAATGTTTGATACATACGACTAAGCATATTAAATAATTCAAAAAATGATTTAATGTTCCTCATGGCCTCTAACATGATTTCGGAATTCCTTACTGCATCCAAAGCATGCTTGTCTAAGAGTGCCATAATCATTGAGTATATCTGCAATATTTGGGTTCCTCTCAATAATTTCCCATACTTGTCGATTACTCATAATCAAGTTTCGTATCAAATCAGAATTGTTCATAAGGTTATGAATGGAAGGCATTTATGTTCTTGAACATATTGGAACTCAGGAAGTCTTGCACCAAAAAATCCCGTCGTATTGTTCCCACCTATCTCATCTCCACCCAATCTGTTTCCACGAAGTACATGGAAGAGTAAACTTCTTATAATCCATCCACTGAATCCTCCATTGTTATTAGATGGTACTCCTTGCACATGTGGTGTTGGCATTAACTTGTGTTACTCATTAATTAATCTTTTATGGTGGAAAATATTTCTAAGTGATAAATCCATAAGCAATTAATGGTTCTCAAGGAGCTAAATTTGACGAAAGACTAAAGTCCCATCATAGTTAAGAGTAGAGGAACCAATAATAAGAATCATGTAGGCTATCTTAATCACAATATAAATAGGAGAGTTGAAACCTCACATTACCCTATCCAAAATAAAGCATGGTTCATTATAATGGCAATCACAACATGTTACAAGGTTTTCTTAATCCAAAATCAACACATAAAATATGAGTGCACAATAAAGCCTCACATGAAATCAAAATATACCTCCAAATCTCCATTAAACTTGCCAAAATGTTCTACAAAGTATCCCAAGAGGAGAGGTCCTAAATAACCAAATTCTCCACCCTTTACAATGGAGAGAGAGAACTCTTCTTTATAGAGTGAGCGTCTTATCTTATAGAATAAAATATTACTATTTTCTAACTAATTCAATGGAAAGTCCATCCTCTTGGCATGAAACCACTCCACATGTGTTAATTCCAAGGTAGCCAACTTAATGGATGAATGTACAAGATGACAAGAGGATGGACCATCCACAACAAAGTATGTGACTAATTCTTAGCCTCTCCTTGCCTTACCTTTTCTTTCCTTGATTTCCTAGCCTTTTCTTTCCTTTTCCTTACCTTGTGTTCCCTTACTTTGCATTGCCTTGCCTTGTCTTTCCTTGCCTTTCCTTGGGTTTCCATGCCATTACATTCCTTTCCTCGACATATCACGGCATTCCTTACCATGCCATACTTTTCCTTGCCTTGAATTTCCATGCCATGCCTTGGATTTCCTTTTCTTATCATGCTTTGTCATAACTAGACCTATACTTATACCAAGAATTTTCCTTGCCATGCCTTTCCATGCCTTTCCTTGCCATGAATTACATGGCCTTTCCATGCCTTTCCATGCCTTGCCTTGCCATGAATTGCATTTTCTTGCCATGCATTTTCATGCCTTACCTTGCCTTTCCTTTCTATACATATACCTACACCTATATATAGGCCTTTCCTTTCCCTGCCTTCCCATGCCCTTCCTTGCCTTGCCATGTCTAGCCTTTCCCTGCCTTGCATTTCTCTGCCTTTCCTTGACTTTCCTTGCCTTGCATTTCCCTATTTTTCCTTGACTTTCTATGACATGCCTTTTCTTGCATTTCCCTATTTTTCCTTGAGTTTCTATGACATGCCTTTCCATGCCATGATTTTTCTTTAATTACCTTGTGTTGCATTTCATTTCCTTCCATTTCCTTACCTTTCCATGCCATGGATTGCCTTGCCTTACCATGCCATTCCATGCTATTCCATGCCTTTCCATGACATTCCATGGAATGCATTGCCTTGCCATGTCATGCCTTTCCATGGCTTTCCTTTCCATGCGATACCTTGTCATGCCTTTTCTTTCCATGCCATGCCTTGACTTTCCATGCCATCCCATTCCATGCCATTCCTTTCCTTGGCATGCCATGTGTTGCATTGCCTTGACTTTACATGCCATTCCTTGCCATTTTATGTCATGGCATGATTTTCTTTTCAATGCCTTTCCTTTCCATGCCATGCCTTGACTTTTCTTTCCATGTCATTATTTTCCATGCCATGTCATTCCATGCATTTCCATGCCATGCATTTATTTTCACTACCATCATTTTCCATGCCAGGTCATTTCATGCCATGCCTTTCCTTGTCATGAAATTTCATGCCATGTGATTCCTTTCATTGACTTTCCATGGCATGCCTTGTCTTTCCATGCCATGTCATGTATTGCCTTTCCATACCATGCCTTGCATTGTGGGACCTTCAATTTCCACCACTCACCATCACTAGGGGCGAAAATGTTCAATTTTACTTGCACATAAATGCACACCTCCCACCACCTACATAACCTTATGATATAAGAAACTTGTGTTTACTCTCCAACTCATACATACTAGGCATTGATTCCACTCAATATATTTCCACATCCACCACACACCCTCACATCGACTAAAAATGTTTAGTAATATATTCACAAATACACATCTCTCAATCACACCACTCCCACCTCTTACATAACCTTCTTATATAAGACACATGTCTTCACTCTTCTAATTCATGGATATTAAACACTAGTTAAACCCAATGTGGATAGTGTTGGTTCCACTCATAATATGGATTGCCACCTGCATTAGCTATGAAGTATGAGATACATTTATTATGATCACTCAAGTGTGTACTTTTTCTAGGTGTTACAGTTATGTTTGGTCATTCTTGATGATTGATTTTATGTTGATAATAGATATTATGTTGGTTATTTATTTATGATAATTTATCCATTTAATTTATATATTGTTTGAGTCCATAACATTATTTTTGTGAGTTTCCTTTTGAAAACTCTTGAGTTTCTTATGAGTTCCCTTCATGCAATCTGCTAGCACCTTCAAAGTTGCTAAAAAAAAATAATAAATGCCCAAAATGCATGCTCTTAAGTGAAGATAAAAAAGGTTGTACATTTTTACAACCTTGATCTCCATCCCCATGAGCTAAATCACTTCCTCATGGTATGAATAATAGTCTTATGTTGGGAGAAGAGACAATGATTACTTAGAGCACATAAATGATGGAGAATTGTTTAGAGGATTGTTTGACTAGATTTTTTTATAATTTATTCACTATTAATACTTCCTGGTTTTGATTGCATTGTTTGGTTTTGAGTTGGACCTAAACTCCCCTCTAGTTTCCATCTAGAGTAAAACTAGAACTTGCATATGAAGTTGAAGTTGATCGGCGGTTGAGGATCCCAACCTCTAGTGACTAAAGTGCCATATGAAATAATACGGTATATTCTCTTATCTTTATTCTGATTTGATAATTATATAAAGATATTTATTTTTCACCCCAAATCATTATGAAGCATTTTATCAATTTTCTTTCAATTTAATGATTTTTGGTTGAATTGGTTACTTTCTATTAATTATAACTCTTTTAATGATTTTTGGTTGAATTGGTTACTTGCTATTAATTATAACTCTTTTATTATAAGTTTGTATTACTTGATTATATGCTTGATAAAATTGAGAAATGTTTGTCTCTTATTTTGTGTAGTTTTAGAGAAGCATATCGAGTTTGAAGATTGAAGTTTTGATTGTCCATGGGGATCAAGTGGATTTACAAATCCCATATACTTTCCTTTATTTTAACCCATTTCATCTAGTAGGGTAATTTGTGAATTATGGAAAAATATCGAGTTACTTTTTAATGCTTTATCAATGAGTAACCCTCTTCATAGAATATGTATACTACTTTATGCTCATATTCCTTTTTTATCTCTTCTTTAGATGGGGATCATAATAAAATTATGATTCCACCATGATTTTGCATGGGAAGAATAAGGTGACATGACTGGAATTATAAAAAAAACATAAATCAATCGTTTCACTGATGTCGATTCTCAATGGTTGTCATAAATCCAATCCACCTTGTTAAGTTAATCACAATGCAATAAACACATAGTAAAACATTTTCTTTTCTCAATCTCATAAAATATTAATGATTATACATAAAAGGCAAATGATTTTGAAAGACCCGACACCCAATCAATTTACAACATGATATCACATTTATACAAATACTTAAAACATATATGAGGGGACTATCTAGAATTATCCTTTTATACGATTAGATTCAATATCATTACATCCAAAATATAATTTGTATTTGTTTCTAGAGATTAACTATAGAGATAAAAAAGGGCATGATTGATTATAATATAATTTGTATTTCTTTCTAAAGATAAATTGTAGAGAAACAAGAGGAGTTGAGAGGAGTTGCATAGAAATGTGTTAATTTGCTTCTAGATTAACTTGATTGATCAATGTGTTATCGGTTTCAAGTGTCTAGCATTTCAAAATAAACAAACTTCAAAACTTTCCACAAAAATTCGTGGAGGAAATCCGAAATGTGAAAGGATTTTACAGAAGTTAATTTTTAGGATTTTACACATACAAGCTACCAACCCTTTTACACAACCAAGATACCCACCTTTCCTAGGGTAGGTTTTGGTGGTCATTTAGTATTCCAAACACATTTGTATTATTAAAAACGTTTTTGAGGAGATTATTTGATTAAAAAAGTTTTTGAGGAGATTGGAGTTGGAGTTCATTTTTTCCTTGGAGAGATAAGAAAATCAAGTACAGTGTAATTGGCACGCATGAATTGATTAGAGATGTCCTGAATTGGCATTGATTGTATATAAGTGGTCATGTTCATAATCCTGTATGTGTAGTTTGCAGGTGTGTTTTCTAATTTGCAATGAAAAACAATTTATGGCTTAACTATTAATGTGGCAATGATGTTCTCATTGTTGACTATTTGTCACACCTTATAGACTTCTTTTGTTGTGTAGATGTTTGATTGATCTATATATAGTTTGAAACATCTACTAGTTGGTTGATTAATTAGGACCCTGAAATGATGTTATTGTTAATAACCTTTATCTCGACATTCAAGATGAGAATAAATTGGCTACAAAGTTGTTTGAAGATAATAATATATTCTCAATGACATAAATATCTACTAGTTGGTTGGTTAATTAGCACCCTGAAATGATGTTATTGTTAATAAACTTTTATTTCAACATTCAAGCTGAGTAGAAATTGGCGACAATGTTGTTTGAAGCTGACACTATATTCTCATTGACATTGTCTCTTGCAAAATGGGTTGTTCCAAATACAAAATGATTATCCTCGAGTTGGGAATGTTACACCAGAAATAGTAGGCCATTTTCTGTGTCACAATCCTTTTTTACCCCTATCTACTCAATTATTTTTTGATCTATTATTCCAAAAATTATCTTCTAAAACCCAAAAATCAAAATGAGAGTGTGAAATCGACCTTATGTCCATTTGGATAGAGTTTGATAGCCCACACAAAAACTCCATCACCCAATCCCAATATGTTGATAAATTGTGAAGCAAAGAGAAATGCAGAGAGAAAAGAATAAAACAATATATTGAAATGTATGAAGAAGTACTGAAGAAGTTACAATGTAAAGGGAAATAGTTGAGCTAAATAGGCTCAAGCAAGAAAAAAATAGAAAGTATAGTTGTCCAGTACAGATGGCAGTGTACAGTTAGACTGTTGAGGTTACATTATATTTAACACTCCCTCTTAAACTCAATTGTTACAAACATCAGCATTGATTATGCCTAAGTGCTGGAAAATAAAAAACCGATTTTCCTAGTGGCTTTGTAAAGATATCAGCAAGTTGATCTCGAGAACCACATAATTGTAGTGCAATATCACCATTATTGACTAGCTCACATATGAAATGAAAACGAGTGTCAATGTGTTTTCTTTTCTTGTGAAACACATGATTTTTGGATAAAGAAATCGCTGATGTATTGTCACAGAAAATAGGAGTTGGATCCTTTTTTGTATGTGACATATCTTTCAATATTCTTCTCAGCCACACAACTTGACATGAAGCTGAGGTAGCAGCTACATACTCTGCCTCTGCAGAAGATATTGAAACAATTGGTTGCTTCTTTGATGCCCATGAGATCAGGTTTGTGCCCAGTTGAAAAACATGTCCAGATGTGCTTTTCCTGTCATCTAGGCTTCCTGCAAAATCATTGTCTATGTAACCAGAAAGTTGATTACTATCAAATTTAGTGTACCATAATCCAAAATTGAGAGTTCCTGCAACATATCTCAAAATTCGTTTCTCCATTTTCCAATGAGAATCTTTGGGAGATTCCATGAATCTGGAAACAAGGCTGGTTGCATACATAATGTGAGGCCTAGTTTATGTAAGATACAACAAACTGCCTACTAAGATTTTGTATAGGGTAGAGTGCACTATAGTACCTTCATCATTCTTGCTCAATTTTGTGCCTAGTGGTATGGGGGTTTCTGCTGGATTGCATTCTTCCATGCGAAATCTTTTGATGATGTCTGCTGCATACTTTTGCTGACAGAGAAAAATGCCTTTGGCTGATTGATTAACCTCAATCCCTAAAAAATATTTCATTATGCCAAGATCTGTCATCTCAAATTCACATTGCATGGCATGTTTAAAATCTGTTAACTCAAGATTTCCTATATAGATCATGTCATCAACATATAAACATACAATTAGAATTTTACCATGCTGATCTCTTTTGGTGTAAAGAGTTGGCTCATTTTGGCTTCTGCTGAAACCACTTTTGATCAGATAAGTGTCAATTCTACTGTACCAAGCTCTTGGAGCTTTCTTTAAGCCATACAAGGCTTTCTTCAACCGATATACTTTGGCTGGGTGCTCTTGGACTTCAAATCCAGGTGGTTGATCGACATAAACTTCTTCTTCTAAGAAACCATTCAAGAATGCTCACTTGACATCCATCTGGTAGACTTGCCATTTGTGTTGTGCTGCTATGGCCAATAGAGTCTTTAAAGTGTCTAATCTTGCTACTGGAGCAAACGTTTCACCATAATCAATACCAGGTTGTTGTGAGAATCCTTTGGCAACAAGTCTTTCCTTGTGTTTTTCGATCTGCCCTTTTTCATTGAGTTTAGTTTTGTAAACCCACTTGACACCAATACTCTTCTTGTGTCTTGGAAAATCAACAAGATCCCATGTCTTTTTCTTCTCAATGGAGTTAGTTTCTTGGTTCATGGCTTGAACCCAATGTGGCTCCTTAGCTGCTTCCTTAAAGGATGTAGGTTGACATGACATTAAAGCAAAAAGGTTGTGTTTCTCAAAGTCATCCAACTGCTGATGGATTTCTCTCAAACTTTGAGTTCTCTCATTTTGTGGTTCAGAGAATGATTCTCTGCTGGAAGTTGAGTTATCCTGAAAATTTTCAGGTTTCCTTTGTACTTGCAATCTTGGAAGAAAAGTTTGAGGTACTTGTTGTCCTAAATTTTCTACATTTTCAGGACTTGGCAACAATGGATTTAGACTGTTCATTTGCTGATTTTCTGAATCATTTCAGAATTGATTTTCCAGAAATTTTACATCTCTGTTGAGAATTAATTTCTTGGTGATTGGATTGTAAAGCCTGTAAGCTTTAGATGTTTCACTATATCCAGTGAAAATACATTTCTCACTTCTGTCATCAAGTTTCTTCCTTAATTCAGAAGGTATGTGAGCATATGCGATGCATGCGAATGTCCTTAGATGCGCTACATTGAGCTTTGTCCCACTCCATGCTTCTTGAGGAACTTTCGTCTTTAGACTTGTGGTTGGTGATCTATTCAAGAGATAAACTGAGCATGCTACTACTTCAGCCCAAAACCTATTTGACAAACTTTTCTCTTTAATAAGTGTTTTTGCCATATTCATTATTGTCTGATTTTTCCTTTCAGCCACTCCATTCTATTGTGGCGTATACCTCGCTATTGTTTGCATGATAATGCGTTGTGATTCGCAGAAATTTGCAACTTCTCTGGAGTTGTATTCTCCTCCTCCATCTGACCTAAGTGTTTTGATGTATTTGCCACTCTGTTTTTCAGCTTCTGCCTTGAATTCTTTGAATTTTGCAAAAGTTTCACACTTGTGTCTAAGAAAATAGATCCATATTTTTCTGCTTAAATCATCAATAAACGTTAGAAAGTAAAAGCTACCACCTATTGAATCTGTTTGCATTGGTCCACATAGGTCAGTGTCAACAAGTTCAAGATGTTGTTTGGCTTGATTTGATGACTATGGAAAACTAGTTCTCTTGTGTTTTCCAAGTATGCAAGACTCACATGGGGGAATTTGTTCTTTAAAGATAGGTAGACCTTTGACCATGGAGTTTTTCTCAAGAAGACTTAGAATTTGAAATGGTAGATGTCCAAATCTTGTATGCCAAACCATATTTTCATTCAGGGTATATGCACTTTGTGCGTATGGTTGACTTCGATTTGCAGTTCTGAGGGTAAGGGGAAACATCCTATTGGGAGTCATATGGATTTCAGAAATTAATTTTCTGCTTGAGATTTTGTCATATATCTTACAAAATGATCCCTCAAAAAGTACCTTATAGCCATGTTCAATGAGCTGTCCTACACTTAGAAAATTATGTTTCAGATATGGAACATGGTAGACATTGTATATGTCTTTCTTTACATTATGTTTAGTAAGAATAGGAACAGTTCCTTTTCCTTGAACTTTGACTAAGTAATCATTTCCAAGTGTAATATCAGATGAGATTGAAGAATCAATGCATGAAAGTAATTCTTTGTTACATGTCATGTGATTGCTACATCCACTGTCCAGCAACGAGAGATCTTTAGGTTGTTGTTCAGTGTTGTGACACCAAGGAAACATACCTCCTGAGTTTTCTCCCGTATGATTTGACACGTGTGCACTACCTGAGAGCCGATCTGCTTGTTTCTTCCTGCATTCAGATTCATAGTGCCCATAATTTTTGCAGTAATATAATTGTATTCTTTATTTATCATTTGATCTTCTCCCTCTGCCTCTTTGAGGCTAGAAATTCTGATGTTGATTTTGTTGTTGTTGTCTTTGACCTTGGAAATTTTGATTCGAATATTGTTGTCTGTTACCTCCACTAGAGTGAGGGTTACTTTGATTGCTCCCTCTTCCTTGGTGACCTCTGCTTCTTCCTCTGCCTCTTCCTCTGCTGAAGGAGAATTGAGTTTTGAAAGCATTGGAGACTGACTCATCTGTGAGATGCAGTCTGGTCTCATGTCTCACCAGAGAACCAATCAATTCATCTGTTGAAAACCTTGACAGATCCTTGGATTCAAGGATTGCTGTGACAACCATTTCAAATTTCTTGGGTAAACTTCTGAGGATTTTCTCAACAATTCGTTGATTAGTGATGGCTTTTCCAGTCAATCTGATTTGGTTCACGATTCCCATGTCTCTGGTCATGAACTGATCCACATTTTCAGACTCTGACATCCTTAGAGTCTCGAATTGCATCCTCAAGGTCTACAGTTTAACTATTTCAACCTTGTCATTTCCTTGATAGGAAGATTTAAGGATGTCCCAGGCCTGTTTGGAAGTACCAGCGCCTGTGATTTTTGAGAAAATCGATTCATCCACAAAATTTTTAATCCAGAATTTCGCTTTGTTTTCTTTGTTCCTCAGTGTTTCCTAAGCAATTCGCTGTGGATTTGTCATGGCATAAAGGGCTGTTGGATCTGGTTCCACATATCCAAGATCCAATGGTTCCCAGCACTCTTTTTCTTGCAAGAACGATCTCATCCGAAGAGACCAAAACTCGTAATTCTTTCCGAGAAGAATCTGACCCTGAGTTGGTCCTAAATTGCTAGATGACGCCATAAAAAAAAAAATTGCAGAAAAAATAGACGGAAATTTCGTATTTACCTCCGATCGTTGAAACGTCGATTTGCCGATGGCCAAAAAGAGTTTATCAGCCTTGAATTGGCTTTAGTCACCGTGCAATGTGATTACGCGCCTTGATGTTAAAGCGCTACAGGCTTTTCGATTTTTTTTGCCTTTCAAATTGCCGAAATGCGAAATTTTCTTTTGGATGATTTAACGGTCCATATCTTCCTGTGATCTAATGGTCCAGATCTTATCGAGATATCGCGAATCGGGACTTCGTGAACCCTGATGATGAGCTCTTCTGACTCCTCGATTTCCCGATATCCGATTTACCGATGGCACTTTCCTTTCGGGAAATTTACCGATTCCTTTGATCTCCGCCACACGTCCTCCTATATTGGACGGTCCTGATTTCTCCTCATGATTTCACGATTTGTTCTGTTCCGGACTTGTCGTCTCTAGGATCCGCGATTTTTCGAATCCTGTAATGCCGATGGAATCTGCTTTCGGGAAATTTTCTGAAAGCCTCGATCTCTACCACGCATCCTCAACAGATGGACGGCTCAAGTCTGCTTCGGGGGTTTCACCGTAGAGATTTTCGATCCCTCATTTTGATGAGATGACGTGAGCTAGGCCCTACAACGGAGCTTTCCTCCTGTCGATATTTTGGACTTCGCAGTTTCAAAATGCTCATGTTTCTTGTCCTCAGGATTCGCGAAACGCCGAATCCCAATGTGCCGATGGCCCTTTTCTTTTCAGGACTTTTCCAGAGTCCTTGGATTTGCGCCACGCGTCTTCTCAAGATGGACGGTCCTCATTCAACCTTGGGATATCGCAACTTGCAATGGTCCGTTGACACAACTTCTCTGTCAACTTGAAACCCCGATAGCTGATATGCCGATGGTTTCCTCGATGTTTTCCACGTGTCCAAACAAATGGACGACTAAGATCTGATCGTTATTTCATGAATCCCGATATTGCGAGTTTAGAACTCTTGTTGCGACGGTCTTTCAAAAACGCGAACTCCGATATGTCGATTTGAAAGCACTTGGATCTGCTGCCACCTGTCCTTTGAGATGGACGACTCACAAGTCCTCTCAGGATTTCGCGATATTGCGTATCAGAGTTTTGGAGAGCAGTCTCCTTCGCTCGTCCAACTCCCAATCCCCGATTTTGCGATGGGATAAGATCGACGACTCACGATCTATCTCGATCCAATTGTCCAGAATGACTCGTGATTTCACGATTTGCGAATTCTCACGGCAGTCTTCTAACCTTTACACCTTGTGAGTCAGCGAAATGCTGCGATCTCACCACGTGTTTGTTGATGGACGGTTCAGATGATGTCGGGAATTCACAAGTCAAAATTTATCCTTGGCGCTCCAGAGGACTAAACCTCCTGCACTTTCTCGCTGATCCAACGGGTATCGGTCCTCTGCGCAAGATCTAACGACTGAAACTCTTTCTCCTTTTTTGCGCACTCCTCATCTCTTCTGAACTGGTTTCCTGCTTCAGATCCGTTCGTAGGATGAATCTTAGGGCCTCAGTGGCTATTCTTCGCACCTCAGACGCGTTCTTTACTCCTGTGGAAGAAAGATTCGTGAATCTTTCAAAGATCTGAAAGAATTTCACGAGTTCTTCGTTCTCTGCTACAATCTCTGACAAATTTGAGCGAATTTTGAAAAAATTTAAACGATTCTGCCTTCTTTAGGAATCTTTAATGATTTTGAACGAATTCTTTGAATTCTTCAAGAGTTCCCGCCTCCTGCATCTCTTCTTCGTAAAACTTTGATGATTCTTGAAAAGATTACAAGAATCTTTACTGTTTCTTCTTCCGCATTCTCTTCTTCCTCGATCTTTCGAGCGTTGTATGCTCTTCTTTGTCGCGTGAGCTTCTTACGTTGATCTTTGAGCATATGATTGTCTGCTTCATTTCGAGAGTATGGTATACAACTCTCCAATCCTTGTGAACAAGTCTGTGTCGCGTGCTCTCAAGATCCGTGAAGCTCTGCGCTGTGAGGATCGTGTTGCTCTCCGAACTGTGTGAAGAGGCTTAATGTGGAAGCTCTGATACCATGATAAATTGTGAAGCAAAGAGAAATGCAAAGAGAAAAGAATAGAACAGTATATGGAAATGTATGAAGAAGCACTGAAGAAGTTACAATGTAAAGGGAAATAGGTGAGCTAAATAGGCTCAAGCAAGACAAAAATAGAAAGTACAGATGTCTAGTACAACTGTTGGCAGTATACACAGTGAGACTGTTGAGGTTACATTATATTTAACATATGTTATTTAATACAAACCTCCTTGGAAGTTTTTATGTAAATACAAAATGAAAGAGGTTTCTTTGAGTTGTAGAAGAGAAGAATGTGAGTCAATTTGCCTTACAATTGGGTAGTAGTATCGAAGCTTTGAAATGAAGCAATGCGAGTAAACTACTATATTTGTAATTGACCAAGCTCAAATGAAAAATTCATAGGTACCGAAAATCCCACTATGCTCATCAATCACTCGGTCACTAGTTTATGTCACTACCAGAAGTTTAAAAAAAACGAGCATGATCCATTTTTCTCTAATTCGGTAAAACAATTTTACAGTATAGAGAACATGTAGTGCGTGGTGAAAAAATCATAGTATGATCTTTGAGATTCGTTTAGAAAGCATGCTAATCTCCCTGAAGTGTCATGGAAAGAGAAAAACATTTATCTCGAAAATAAATCCAATTACATCTCATGAAACTCAAACAAATGTTATATATATAGATGTGTGTATGACATATTGTACCAGT
>ML853729.1:5440-29426 GCA_009831015.1 Picea engelmannii
CCATTGTTTCTTTTGAACTGCTTCTTCAAATGTGGTTGGTTCTTCATCTAGAAGCTTTGTCATACATGCTGCATAACTTGAGAATCTTTTAGGCTTCTTACTTTTTCTGAATGTCCCATCTGGGACCTTGAGTCTTTCTACTTCTTGTAAGGTAGCTTCAAGCCAAGCTGGTCGTTTCTTGGTCTTAGGTACAGTGTCTGAATCAATGGTTTCACATGGTTGTATTGGATGATCAATTTGTTCCTTCTCGTCATTATGGTTTTATGTGCTTCCTTCAATAGGTTCTTCATACTCTTCTTCTTCTATAGTTTCTTCTATGGATTTATTGGAAGCCATCTTTACATTGAAGGTCACGTCTTTGCTGACTTCAATCTTATGTTGTTCAGGAATATAGATTCTATAAGCTTTGGATGATTCTCTATATCCCATGAATATGCCCTTCTTTCTCGAGGGTTCTAATTTATTCATCGTGTCCTCAGGAATGTGAGAGTAAATAGGATATCCAAAGATTCTTAGGTTTTCCACATTAGGTTTCTTACCTGAGAAGACTTCTTCTGGAGTCATGTCCTTCAATATGCGGTGAGGACTTCTGTTCTGAACATATATTGTTGTCATGGTTGCTTCTCCCCATAAGAACATGGATAAACCTTGATCGTTTAGTAGTGCTTTTGCAGTTTCTTCAATAGATCTGTTCTTTCTTTCTTCTACACCATTTTGTTGAGGATTCTAAGGAACAATCAACTCCCTCCTAATCCATGTCGATTTGCAGAATGCAACGAATTCCTTTGATGTGTATTCTCCTATGTTATCTGTTCTTAAGGTTTTGATCTTCTTGTTTGTGAGATTCTCTATCTCTGCTTTGAATTCTTGAAATTTGTTGAATACTTCGTCCTTTGTCTTTAGAAGATATAGCCAAGTMTTTCTTGAGTAATCATCTATGAAGATTACGTATTAAAGAGATCCTCCTAGAGATTTGACTGGCATTGGACCACAAACATTTGAGTGTATCAGATATAGAATCTCCTTAGATCTATTGTTGCTACTTAGAAATGGTTTCTTGATATTCTTTCCAAGAGCACATCCTTTGCAAATTCCTTCAAGTGTAGACTGCAATTTTGGTATTCCTTCAACCATCCTTTTGAGAAAAGGCAATGCTTGATAGTTAATATGAGTGTACCTTCTGTGCCAAATTTCATTGGGATTGACTTCATCATGTACGAGGGCTTCTTCATTTTGTTCGAGTAGTCTGTATAGATTTCCTTCACGGGTTCCAATAACCCTAACATTCTCTATGTTGGAGTCTTTATGCCAAGATAACACTTTTCCATCTAGGAAATCTATTCGGTTTACTTTGTCTTCTAGGAAAGATATGGATACACGATTCTTTTCTAAACCAGGTACATATAAAACATTGCTTAAGTGAACATTGTTACCTGTTTTCAACTTGACGGAGGCTTGTCCAAATCCTTCCACTGGGTAAGTGATTTTGTCTCCAAGCTCTACCTTGTACAATTTATTCTTCTCATTTAGATTTGAGAGTCTGGATTGATCTCCCTTCATATGCCTCGAAGATCCACTATCAATTATCCACATGTAATCTTCAATCATTCCTGTGAGTGTTGAGTAGTGTAGAAGAATGGTCTTTTCACTCATGTCTTCGGTTGACTGGTGATTGGTCATGCCTTGATCCAAAACTTCAACTCTGACGTTTATGTCTTCTAAGAGTGCCAAAAGTTGTGCTAAACTAGGGTGCACTTGAATAACTTCTCCTTGAGAGAGATGCTCCATCACAAGGTGTCGCATCTGGGTTTTAGGGTTTCTGCAACTGCTCCTGCTAGTAATCCTAGCGGCAGTGTCTTGGAAGTTGATCATGCTAGTAACCCTAGCGGAAGTTCTTCAACGAGCTAGTATCCTAATGGCTATTCTTCCTTCCAACGGTTAGACTAAACGAAGGAGGTGTGGGCCCATAACCTGTTAGAATATGAATGTATGTGCTCATTTTACCATCGACAATATCACTATTGTCACCCAACCATAGGCCGAAGCCACCCTCCGAGCACCTTGACCTTGACAGAGAGAAGAATCCTGGTAGCAATCCAATAGCCAAGCAAGGCTAATGCACCAAGCAAAAAGTAACCAAAACTGATCAGAGAGTCCAACCCAAAACTAGCGCAACACCTTCTCCAGGCTAATTGCAGTGCGCACAAGTGACTTTATGTGATTCTGAGAAGTGTTTCAAATGAGAGACTGGCACCCTGTATTTATAGTAATCCTGGAAGGCTTGCCTGGGCCGACTTCTCATTCTGGGCACTAATTAATTCATATTAATTATTTCTCTTCAGACAACATCTCTTCTAGGGTTACGTTCATTTCTTTTCTTTCTTCCGGAACATTCTGATCTTGTCAAAGGTCACAATGGAGGTTCATACCTCCCGAAGCTACCATAATATCAACAAATACCCCCACATAGTAGGATACCATTTAAGTAAAACATGTGTTTTATAGTTATACTAGTTAATTGTTTAACCATTTCTACGGAGACTATAATTACTTTGGTAACCATTGCCTACAAAAATAGAAGTTCCAACTTCCACCCTAGTTCAACTAGATTCGCTTTTCATTGCTCGTGTTAAACTTTGGGTGCACTTAATGGGCGCAATTTTTCCATATAAGTTTATCAAAAGTCACCTCTATTACAAGTTATATCTCCTAACTTTTAATGTATGAATTTGATTCTCTTAGTTTTTTTTTTTTCCAAGAGAAAATTAGCACAATTATAATATAATTTTTACATCCAAAGAGTACCTACACAATACTACAATTCAATCCTATTCTTTGCAGAAAGTAACTAAACAGAGCCTCCAAAAGGAATACCTCTAATACATCCGAAGATAGAACTCCCAAATAGAGATCAACAGCCAAACTGGCTTACAGAGCAAAATCTGGGGATTGAAAACCCCAAACCCAACAAAAACCTCTCCGCTCAAAACTCAAAATACTTCAATAATACATTCCAAAACATAAAAGGACAAAGGTCACTAATAGATGTTTATATGACTAGGTGGTCCTTCCATACCAAGTGACCAAGAATGCAGCGAGATGATTCCTTCTGGAGCTAATAATGCATGTTTTGAGAGTCCATCCACTTCCTTGTTATAATCACGATAGAGATGATAGTATTGTAAGTCCTCGAACTTTCTTCTCAACATCTGAATTCTTTGCTTCCACCCTTCTAAAGAGCTCACTTGGAGGTCACCTTTATAATTTAACCAGTCTATAATTACCTTTGAATCTCCCAGGATCTGTAATTTGTGGAGAGATAATAGATTTGCTAAATATAGTGTTGCCTACGCTACCAATAACTCGGCCTTAGTATTAGTTCCTTTACCACAATTTAGATACCATCTATAAACTGTAGATGTTGAGCCTCTAAGTATACCTCTCGTGCCACTGCAAGAACCATCCACTTTGGTTGCTCCATCAAAATTGGCCACAAGAAACTCTAATGGAAGGTCTAGACTGTTTAAATGGATAGCAAAGGATACAAGTTTAACCACGGGTTTCTTAAGAGCACCAAGAGATCTTATGACCACCATGCTACCCGATGACAACTTTCCTTCGAATACTGTAGCATTCCTTTCTATCCAGATAAACCAACAAATTATCGCAACGAGGCTTGATGGAACAGTCTTGTTATTGGTCCAATTAGTAAGACAGTTATCTAGATCTGTCCCTGCCCAAGTTTGATTAAAATTCTTACTAGAAATGAGTTTTTGCCAAACATGTTTCGTCAAAACACAATGAATGAACATATGTTCATTTTCTTCACTCGCTTTTGTGCATAAATGGCATCGCATTGGCCCCTTCCAACCTCTGTGTTGTAATATTTTCCACGTTAATATTTTGTTCTTGGCTGTGAGCCACATGAATAGTTTGATTTTCAGTTGAATGTTCCAGGTCCATAAATTCTTGTGCCATCTTGTGGAAGTTTGTAAATTTAGTGTAGAAGTTAAGGTCGCGTAGACATTCTTTGTCAACAGGTAACCTGAAGAGTCCCTTCCCGTCCAAATAAGTTCATCTTCACTTTCAGTTAAAGTTACTCTCGATGCTTGAAGGGCCCGTTGATACCGGTCCCATTCCTCTGTCGAATTTTCTGTGAGTGCCATATCCTCGTTGCTGAGCCACGAAGTAAATAATGAATCATGCTCGTGTGGTCTCCTAGCCTGTGCTAGAACTGATACACGATTTAGACTAAGAGCATTTATAAGATGATCTTATATTCATTTCTTTGATTTAGTCAAAGATGATCTTTTGGCATTAGTTGAGGAAGTCCGGACTGGTGGTCGCATGGCTAGGAGTTTAAATTCAACCTTTTTAGTAGTGATACCCAAAATGAATAAACCTGAACATTTTGGGGATTACAGACCTATCTCATTGTGCAATTTAGTATATAAATTTATATCTAAAGTTTTAGCCAACCGTATTAAACCGTTTCTTTCCAAGGCTCTTTCGTCGGAACAGTTTGGCTTCTTGGAGGGGTAACAAATACATGATGCTATTGGAACTGCACATGAGTGTATACATAGTATAAAAAAGAAAAAGAAAAAAGATCTTATTCTTAAGCTAGATCTTCAAAAAGCCTACAACTGTGTAAATTGGGATTTCCTGAGATTGATATTAATTGAAGGTGGATTTTGTGTGTTGTTGACAAACTGGATTATGGCATGTGTGAGTTCAGCCTCTCTTGTTGTTCTGGTCAATGGCGAGGCCACAAATTTCTTCAGAAGTGGTCGAGGACTCCGATAGGGATGCCCATTGTCACCATTATTTTTCATCCTGGTGATGGAGAGTCTAAGCTTGCTAATTAAATCAAGACAAAGAGATGGTTTCTTGTCGGGAATAGAAGTTTCCAGATTTACAAAGATCCTTCATCTCTTATTTGTTGATGATGTTTTACTTCTGACTCTTGCTTCTGTGCAGGAATGGAAAGTGATTATGGGACTCATTAATAAATTCTGTATGGCTTTGGGATTAAAGGTGAATTCCTCAAAATCTACTATTCATTTTTTGGGTCTTTCAGAGACAGAACTTGCCCCTTTCAAGCTTTGTATTCCGTATAATTTTATGGATCTATCAGTGGGATTTAAATATCTTGGGTACTACCTAAAGGCGGGAATACAAAAATCTGAAGACTGGTTATGGCTTATAAACAAAGTGGAAAAGAGAATCAATCATTGGAGTCATAGATGGTTGTCATTGGGGAGCAGGTATACTTTATGTAAAGTTGTCTTGGAGAGCCAACCCGTTTATTGGTTTTCTCTGGCTTCAGTACCGCAGTCTATTCTCCATAAATTAAGAAAATTGCTTTTTAGCTTTCTCTGGAATGGGAATGCAGATACAAACCATTTCCATATCAATCGCTGGGAAACTTTAGCTCATCCAAAAAGTATGGGGGGATGGGGTTTTCTTCATATTTTCACATTCAGTAAAGCCTTGGCAGTGTCGACACTCTGGAGAATTCTAACAAAGAAAGGACTTTGGCAATCAATACTAAAGGAGAAGTACTTCCCTTATATGACTATGAAAAATTGGCTGCGATCATCAACTTTTCAACATCATTTGGCATCTAAAATCTGGAAAAGACTATTAAAGGTGGTCCCTTTGATCACAAACTGGATTAGTTGGAAGCCTGGAACTGGTCACCTTGTGGATTTAGGTAGAGACAGGATCCTGGGATTAAGCATTGCTTCTGTATTATTAGATTCTCTTATAAATGCTCTTAGTCTAAAATGTATATCAGTTACAGCATAGGCTAGGAGACCACAGGAGCAGGATTCATTATTTACTTCATGGCTCAGCAACAAGGATTTGGCACTCACAGGAAACTCGGCAAAGGAATGGGACCGGTATCGGCGGGCACTTCAAGCATCGGGAGTAACTTTAATTGAAAGTGAAGATGAACTTATTTGGATGGGAGGGGATTCTTCAGGTTACCTGTCAACAAAGAATGTCTACGTGGCCTTAACTTCCACACTAAATTTACAAACTTCCACAGGATGGCGTAAGAATTTATGTACCTGGAACATTCAACTGGAAATCAAACTATTCATGTGGCTCACAGCCGAGAACAAAATATTAACGTGGCAAATATTACAGCACATAGGCTGGAAGGGGCCTAGGCGATGCCATTTATGCACAAAAGCGAGTGAAGAAAATGAACATATGTTCATTCATTGTGTTTTCACGAAACGTGTTTGGCAAAAAATAATTTCTAGTAAGAATTTTAATCAAACTTGGGCAGGGACAGATCTAGATAACTGTCTTACTAATTGGACCAATAACAACATTGTTCCATCAAGCCTCGCTGCGATAACTTGCTGGTTTATCTGGCTCGAAAGGAATGCTACTGTATTCAAAGGAAAGCTGGCATCAGTTAGCACGGTGGTCATCGGATCTCTTGGTGCTCTTCAAAAACCTGTGGTCAAAATTGTATCCTCTGATATCTGTTTAAACAGTCTAGACCTTCCATTAGAGTTTCCTGTGGCCAGTTTTGATGGAGCAGCCAAAGTGGATGGTTCTTGCAGTGGCGCGGGAGGTATAATTAGAGGCTCAACATCTATAGTTTATATATGGTATCTAAATTTTGGTAAAGGAACTAATACTAAGGTCAAGTACACTATATTTAGCAAATCTATTATCTCTCCACAAATTACAGATCCTGGGAGATTCAAAGGTAATTATAGACTGGTTAAATTATAAAGGGAACCTCTGAGTGAGCTCTTTAGAAGGTTGGAAGCAAAGAATACAGATGCTGAGTAGAAAGTTCGAGGACTTACAGTACTATCATATCTATCGTGATTATATCAAGGAAGCAGATGGACTCTCAAAATGTGCATTATTAACTCCATAAGGAATCATCTCGTTGCATTCTTGGTCACTTGGTCTGGAAGGACCACCTAGTCATATAAACATCTATTAGTGACCTTTGTCCTCTTATGTTTTGGAATGTATTATTGAAATATTTTGAGTTTTGAGCGGAGAGGTTTTTGTTGGGTTTGGGGTTTTCAATCCCCGGATTTTGTTCTGTAAGCCAGTTTGGCTGTTGATCTCTATTTGGGAGTTCTATCTACGGATGTATCACGGGTATTCCTTTGGGAGGCTCTGTTTAGTTACTTTCTGCAAAAAATAGGATTGATTTACAGGATTGTGCAGGTACTCTTTGGATGTAAAAATATATTATATTCATATAATTGTGCTAATTTTCTCTTGAAAAAAAAGTTGATTAGTCTTATCAAGATTTCATATAGTTAGTTTGTAATCTTTATATATTAAAATGTCTTATAAACTTTCATATAGTTAGTTTGTATCCTTTATATATTAAAATTTTATTATCTATTGCATTATGAGTAATTTTGATAAAAAAACATTTTTATTAAAATTTTAAAATTTAAATCCAAAAAAATATATATTTTAAGATTTTTTTTAAAGTAAAAAATCACAATTTTCTATTTCATAAATGAAAATCACATTTTACAATGCTTGAACACATTACAAATACAATGAAAGATTGCATTGACAAAAGAAAATCACATTTTACAATGCTTGAACACATTACAAATACAATGAAAGATTGCATTGACAAAAGAAAATTACATACATAATATACATGTAATTTTCTATCTTATAAAAAAAATAATTTTTAATTTTTTTTTTCTCTTTTTTCTTTTTAACCTTTTTCATTTTATTTGTAACCTTATGTCACTTCTATAAAGGATCTACATTGTGGTTATGTAACTCAAAAATCATAAGATTAATAAGCAATGACTAAAAAGATCTACATTGTGGTCATGTAACTCAAAAATCATAAGATTAAGAAGCAAAGAGAAAACTAATTCCTTAACTAGATACTATTATTATAAAATAACTTCATTCCCATAAGTAAATAAAAAATAATAGTTACAACTTTCACCCTGTGAAACGGGATAGGGTTCCTAAACAAATTATATCGATGATAATAATTATTAATATAATACTTTAACGAGTAAAGAGGCCTATCAAAACAATGTATTAGTTTTTTTCATTATTTTTTATTTAAAAAAAAATATGAAACCTCACATACAAATCTATTAAAACTTATGTATACATTAAAATATCTCCATAAATAATCGGTCGTAGGAGGCATGCATGAAGAGTAACGGGAATGATTTAACAATAACTGAAAGAATTTATTGTTACAATTTGAAGTTAAAAAGGAACAAGGTTTTCGGTGTTGCATATTAGTAATTAGAAAAATGAGATTTATGGCATTTTGATATATGCACAGAGAGGGCATACATGTGGATCTGGTGGAGAAGATAACAATGACAAAAAGCATGTCACCATTTTTATTATAATTATAGTAAATTTAATTTATTATTATATTTAAAAAATTAATATTATTATATTTAAAAATTTAAGTAAATAGTTAATATTATAAAATATAATATATTATGATATAAATAAATGGGTATATGAAAGTTTTAATGATGATTTTTAGATATTAGATTTATTTTTTAAATGAAAAAGTTTAAATATTATATGATTTGGGTTTTTTTTTTCCGTGATTATTATGGGAATCTTGCTATATAATTTTTGGTCAAATTATAACTTTTCATTATTTAAATTTTATTTTTGAATGCATAAATGAATTCAACACTCTCAAAATTTTCTATTGCACTTGAATTGTGCAATCTCAACAAAATTCTAATAATTTTTCTAAATTTTTAATTGAATTTTAGACAAAAACTATAAAAAAAATATGACAAAAAAGATTCAAAACATAACATGTTTAAACTAAGCTGAAAAATAATTTCAAACGATTATTTATTACCTTTGGAAGAAAAACATACAAAAATGGAAAAAAAATTCTAGAAATGGAAAAAATAAGTGAACTATCGAAGAGTGTAAGTTTATCGAACAAACTAATGATCTTGGTGTGTAGGCGTCGAGAGGCGCTCTATAGGCAAGTATGGGGGAGATGTTGAGGCTTAAAATATTGAGTGTTATAACATATGTCAAATCTGCAAAGAAGAGGTTGAATCAGTCAATCATTTGTTTTTTTTGTGTATTTATTCTCAGCAAGTCGGTGCAGAAGTGTCAAGGCTCCTTTCAAGAATCGCTCCAGTGCTCTCGGGTTCTCTGCATGATTGGATCATAGCATGGAAATATAACCTTGGCACCCAGTCTCTATTGTCCCTGCCTCTCTTTATGGTGTATTTTATATGGTGACCTCGCAACAAATGTATCTTCAAAGATAAATACATTATGCCTCCCACAACTGCAACGTCAATAGTCAAGCTCTCAACAAAATTCAAATATGAAACAAAAGCACCAAAGCCCAGAACAACTATCAATCTAGAAATCAACAAACAAATCCCCCGACGTTTCTTCGACGGAGCATGCCAGGGGCATCCTCCAAAATGTGGGGCAATAACAGTCCCCTTCATCTTTGACACTCATTCCTTTAAAATTCGATACACTCTAAGAGGAGGAACCAACACTAAATATGAGATTTTGTTATGCACCTGGTTATGTATTTTGAACAAAGATGGGAAATATCATAGAAATTACCAATGGAACAAAAAAATATAGAGAAGAGCACACCAAAAATGATACCTTTTATTGAAATTGGAGCAATGTTCACTTGCCTCTTCGAGGGGGCAACCTCCAACAGAGTAGCGCTCTATTACAATAATTCTCAAGACATCCTTTCTCCTACCTCCTACTCTTATTTATACTAACTTTCTATCTTCTAGAGAACATTCTAGAGGAAGATCTTTCTAGAAGCGGAAGCTTCTATTAAGTCTTCTTACATTGACTTGTTCACATTTATTTAATAGGTCTTATTAACTAACGTCAGCCTTTATTACATGGAAAATATATCCTGGTGACTAATGACCAACTAAGAGGGGTTAGGATCGGATCCTAACATGCCCTACCCCTTCGAAAGGAACCTTGTCCTCAAGGCTGAAGATGCGGAAACTGTTGCAATATCGCAGCTGGTTCCCAATTCGCATCCTCTTGAGACCTGTCCTTCCACTTGATCAACACTTCTTTGATAGTTCTGCCACACAAGTCACGCTCGTGAACGTTAAGGACCGATTCTAGTTGGAGCCAAAGGGAGCCTTCTTCATCTAATTCAAGCAGGATGGTTTGAACCCGATAATTCTGACCCACCACTTTCTTCAAACATGAAACATGCAAGAACACCATATGTATTTTGGAGGTAGCTGGAAGGTCCAGTTTGTAGGAAATTGGACCAACACGTTTGAGGGGCCATAAAATTTGGCTGCCAACTTATGGTGGACATGTGCTTTGAGTGATGTTTGTTTGTAAGGTTGGAGTCGGAGAAACACTTGATCACCTTCTTGGAAAACCCTTTCAGAACGGTGTTGGTCAACCTGTTGCTTCATACGATTTTGGGCCATGTGGAGGTTATCCTTCAGAGCTGCGAGGGTAGTTGCTCTACCTTGCAACAACTTATCAATAAATTGGACCTTTGACATGCCTGGAATATATTAAGGTACTGTAGGTGGTTGTTGGCCATAAATTGTTTCATATGGTGTCATTTTGGTAGTTGTATGATAGAAAGTGTTGTGCCACCATTCGGCCAAAGGCAACCATTTCACCCATTGATGTTGTTTGTCTAAAGCTAAATAATGCAAGTAGGTTTCCAAACATTTATTTATAATTTCATTTGGCCCTCTGTCTGGGGGTGGTAAGCTATGCTCATGTTTAGTTGCGTGCCCTATAATTTAAACAATTCTTGCCAAAATGTGTTGGTGAAGGTCGGGTCACAATCGAACATAACGGATGTTGGCATGCCATGCAATTTGAAAATATGATCAATGAAAAATTATGCTACCATGGATGGTGTAAAAGAGTGTGGTAAGGCACAAAACTGTGCATACTTAGAGAGGTGATCTATGACAACCATGATGACTGACTTGCCACTTGCTTTTGGAAGGCCCACTATAAAATCCATGGAGATGTTAGTCCAAATGGAGGTCGGAATGGGTAACGATTGTATAGCTTCAGGGGTCTTGACAGTTTCACCTTTATAGCGTTGGTAGACATCACATTTAGTGACAAAGCTTAGGATGTCCTTCTTCATGCCTTCCCAAAAAAAATAATGGTGAGCACGAGCATGTGTCTTTTGGAATCCTAAGTGACCCGCTAGAGTAGATGAGTGCAACTCATTTAACATCTAAGGTTTGAGGGATGAAGGCGAAGATAGAACCAAGGGATCCTTATACATGAGGATATTTTCTTTCCAAGTGTAGTTGGGGGGAGGGTTAGGGTCCTCTTGAAGTCGTTGAATTACCCGTGATATGGTTGGGTGTGTTAGCCACTCTTGTTGCACTTCGTCAATCCAATTACGAACATGTAGTGATAATGCAAAGAGGGATCTTTCATCCTCGTATTGTTTGGATAACACATCACCCACTACATTGTATTTTCCTTTTATATATATGATCTCATAATCATAGCCCAACATTTTGGTCAACCACTTGTTCTATTCCAGGAAGGCTAACCGCTGCTCCAAGAAATATTTCACACTATGAAGATCTGTTTTAATTTGAAAACGATGTCCCACTAGATATGGTCATCATGTGTGCACAGCACGGAGAATGGCCATCATTTCCTTTTCATATGTATATTTTCCCAGATTGCATTCACTCAAAGCATGGCTAGTGAAAGCAAGAGGTCTACCATCTTATGTGAGAATTGTGCCAATACTAGTTCCAAAAGCATATGATTCCACCACAAAAGTTTTGTTGAAGTCGGGGGATGCTAAGACGGTGGTAGTGCACATGTCTTTCTTTAATGTTGTGAAGGCCTACTTTGGTGCCTATGTCCAATTAAATGCATTCTTCTTGAGAAGATTCGTCAATGGCCTTGCAATTTTTCCATAATGGTGGACAAATTTCTGGTAATATCCTATGAGGCCTAAGAAACCTTGAAGGCGCTTCAAAGTTGTGGGTCTCGACCACTCCTGCATGGCTTGAACCTTTTGGGGATCCACCCTTACCCTGTCACGGCCCACAATGTGTCCCAAGTATTCAACCTCACTTGGTCCAAAAGAACACTTGGTCTTTTTGACAAACAATTGAAGTACTTTTCCCACATGGTGTAGATGGGCATCCCAAGTGCGGCTGTAAATGAGGATGTCATCAAAGAAAACCAGAACAAACTGTCGAAGATAGGGCTTCAAGAGTTTATTCATGAGACTTTGGAAGGCAGATGGGGCATTACAAAGGCCAAAAGGCATTACCAAGAATTCATAATTCCCATCATGAGTTTTGAAAGCAGTCTTGGGAATGTCTGCTTCATTCATCCGAATCTGGTGATAGCTTGAGCGAAGATCTAGTTTGGTGAAGAAACAAGCACCCTAGAGTTCATCCAATAGATCATCAATGACAAGATTGGGAAACTTGTTCTTATTGGTCAATTTATTAAGGGCGTGAAAATATGGACACATGCACCACGACCCTTCCTTTTTTAAGACCATCACAACAGGGGATAAATATGGGCTTATACTTGGGTGAATTACCCCCGCCTCCAGTAATTCCTGCACTATTTTTTCTATTTCATTTTTTTGAGCAAATGGATACCTATAGGGATGTACATTAGGGGGATGACTACTTAGGAGGAGAGGGATGCGATGATCATGCTCACCCCTAAAGGGGGTAGGTCCATGGGTGTCTCAAAGACACTGTGGTGCTTATCCAAAACCAGTTGCAAATCAGGATGTATTGTTGGGGATGATTGATCCTATACCTAGATGGAATTAAGTTGAGCAATCACACCATGGTGGCCTTTCTTCATGAGTTTCTCCATCCGATGAGAACTGATATTTTTTGGGGAGCGAGCTTGTAGGCCTCTGAGGGTATAGGTGTGAGCATCTTGAGTAAAGCTTGTAATCCATGGTAATCGGTCCCAAGGTGTGAATCCATTCAACACCCAAGACAATATCATAACCACCCATGGCAATGGAGAACAAGTTAATTTTTTAGGTGAGAATCTCTCATTTGGAGTTTGGCATTCTCGAAGCGGCCCCTACATTTCATTGTACCACCATTAGTGATGAGAATTTGAAAATTAGAAATTGGTCTGACAAAGCAATTGACCTCCTTCGCTATCCTGCGATGAATAAAATTATGGGTGCTACCACTATCAATCAACACCATTATTGGCCTATGTTTGATGTAGCCCTTGATTTTTAATGTCTGTGGAGCAAAAATATCCGCAAGGGCATGGAGGGAGATGACAAGTTCCTCCGGTTCCACGAGAGGTGGGACTGGATTTGAGATGGGGACAATTGGTTGTGTCTCCTTGTGTGAGTGGCCTCATCTAATAATATGTCCTTGGAGGATGTGGAAGCTATCACGTCAATTTGGAAGAACTTTTGCTAACGACATTTATGGCCCGACGAATACTTTTCATCGTAGTAATAACAGAGTCTTTGCTTCCGACATTTAATCATTTATGTCAGAGATACCTTTTTGACCTTCAAAGTTTGTGTCGGAGCAAAGGTAGCCCCTGGAAAAGGGTGGTTGGTAACAACATAACGAAGGGGTTGGGCCTGTATAATGGTATCATCTTCCAGATCTAATGTTCATGCCTGCAACTAGGTAATCAGATGGTGCATGCAAACATGAGCCCAAATGGTGTCCTTTAAGCCACTGAGAAAATACTTCGGACAAAACTCATCAGACAAGCCCTCGGTTCTAATAGACAAATGTTCAAATGTAGAGATGAAGTCTGCTACTGGCATTGTTTGTCAAACTTGGTGAGTTGTCCCAAAAAATGAGATTCCCTGTCAAAATGGGCACAAACTGCTTTGGTGAACATGATCCAATTTGGTAGTCCTAGATAACATTTCTTATTCCATTGCCACCATTGCCATCGTTCTTGATCCAAGTATAGAACTCCCACATGGAGTTTGGTCTCATTGTCCCATATATCATGGAGGGAAAAGTATTGTTCTATTTGAGATAGCCACTCGTCCGGGTTTGAGCCATCAAATTTATGCATCTCAACTTTGGGCACCATATTCCAGGAGTTGGGAGAGCCCCAAAGGAAGTGGGAAAGATGAGGGTTCTCATAATGGGAAGAATGAGAAGTGTGAGGGTGGGACTTTGGTTGCAAACCCTAGTGGGGCATCAGAAGGTCTTGAAATTGGTGGGAGAGGGTGATCAAACTCTGACATAGCTCCTCTTGAAATTGTTTGGAGAGGGTGTTCAAGCCCTGAATTAGATCCTCAGAAAGTTTGGTTACCTTAGTGTCCAATTCATCTAGGGTTTGAGTGTGAGTGGTAGGGGCCATTGTGGAGGCTTAGGTAGAGTAATACCTCAATGACCAACACAAGATATGGATTCTATTGGGCTTGATAGCAAACAACGGTGTCGGGAGGGGAATCTGGTCCATGGAAAATGTAGGTACCATTGCGATCAAGACAAAGAGAGGATTCCAATGGAATAGGTCTCAAATAAGGGTGCCAAGAAGGGGTCGAGTCCACAGGAAAAAAAAAATAGCTTAAAAATGCAGAGTACCACTGTTATCAAGACAAAGAGAGAAATTCAATGGCATGGGTCTCAACTAAGGGTGCAAGTGGGACCAATATGCTCTTTTAATTTATTTATTTTATTCTTGCGGAGTTATACTCCGATCTGAATACTTCTGCAGCTTCAGAATGCCCAAATTCTTAATCATATACAATGTGTAGTCAATTCGCAACTAGAATACAGGAGGCAAGGTTACACGGCCATAAAATCTTGTTTGTACATTCTCTGGGATGTTCCCCCCTGGTTAGGGTTTGCAGGGTGCCTATGGACAAGGATTTGCCTTGTGATATAGCTCTCTAATATACATGTGGGGTCGAACAGTAGTAATCAACCCAATATCTTAGGGCACCAACTAAGGACGCTTGACCGTACCCTTAGTCGTACTACCCGATTACCCAGGTATTGAAGAGTATCTTCCTGAGTGTTGTTCTCATTGGCACTATAGCAGTGAGGCGACCGATCAATTGATCTATGGAGGGTTTCAGGACACCTAGGCCAGTCTGCATATAAGTGTTGTATGATGCACTGCCACTCTAAGGGGTACCAACATGGGTTACAAGGGTGTCCAATAATGTGAGCTTAAAAACCTCTTGTATTCACTGTGTGTATGCTTCCCTGACCATGGATTTATGTGTTGAACGACATATCATTGTAGCTTAAAGACGTTGGAATACATCTCTACCCTGAAAAAAAATAATCCACAATTCATGCCCAAGAAAGAGCTCTGATACCACTTGTTATGCACCTTGTTATGTATTTTGAGCAGAGACATGAAATATCACATAAATTACCAATGGAATAACATAATATAGAGAAGAGCACACCAAAAATGATACCTTTTATTGAAATGGGAGCAATGTTCACTTGCCTCTTCAAGGGGGCAACCTCCAACATAGCAACGCTCTATTACAATAATTCTCAAGACATCCTTTCTCCTACCCTTATTTATACTAATTCTATCTTCTAGAGAACATTCTAGAGGAAGATATTTCTAGAAGTGGAAGCTTCTATTAGGTCTCCTTACATTGACTTGTTCACATTTATTTAATAGGCCTTATTAACTAATATCGACCTTTATTACATGAAAAATATATCCTGCTAACTAATGACCAATTAAGAGGGATTAGGATCGGATCCTAACAGATTTTGGCTCTTTGAACTTTAATGTATATATTAGAGTGTAATATTAATAATAAAATAATAAAATAAAATAAAAATAAAAAATTAATTAATTTTATTAAAAATAACTTTCTATAAAGTCAATAATATTAAAAATTGGATATTGAAATTATATATAAGTACAATGAATGTATTTTAAACGCATTAAAGAATGTTTCAAAAAATTCTAGTATATTACTCAAAAGTATTAAAGGTATTCATTGAAGTGGAGCCAAAATTACTATATAGTGGGTATGTGGGGGTAGATTATGAAATAATTTTTAATATAATAAAATTGGGTTGACTAATGATTAATTAGTTGTTCAAGTATAATAATATTGTGGAATTTAATTACATGCCAATCTTGACAAATAGGGCTTGAGGCTTTTGCCCTGAGATGGCGGCGGCCTCCTCCGCAGCTCTGCATGCTCCTTCGCGAGAGCTCGGCCCTCTCCCGAGCTCGCCCCCAAAACGTTCCTCTGCTCGACGCCCGGACGACCCCTCCGGCTCCCCGTCTGGAGCTCCTCCCTCCTCCGCTCAGCCGCCTCCACCAGCAGCAGCGACCGACGCGTCCTCTGTTGCTCCGTCTATTCCAGTTCCGACCTCCTTCAAATACACGGTCCAAGGCCGCTCCTCTGGCTTTTCTCCTGTGGTCCGTGAAGCTCCGGATCCAGTGATCCCTGTACCTCAGGAAGCAGCGGTCCGCGAAGGTTTTTTTAGATCCAATGCTCTGTTTTGCAGGTTCAACGGCTTCTGGCCTCGCCTGGCGGATCTACACTCTTGGATTGCTTCAGAATGGACTCCCCTCCTTGAAGACGAAGCCCATGTTCGCCCCTGTGTGAAAGGATTCTTCGTAGTGATTTTTGCCTCTGCTAAGGACAGAGATTTGATCTTCAGTTCTGGGCCCTGGTTCTGGGGCAGATCGGGTCTGTCTCTGCAGCTCTGGACCCCTTCTTTTGACCCCTCCTCAGATTCCATCCCTACGGCCCCCGTGTGGGTAAGGCTCCCTGGTCTACCTATTCATTTTTGGGGTGATTCTTCTCTCAGCCATATCGGAAACGCTCTTGGCAAGTTTCATAGTAGCAGTCCGGAAACCAAATGTGGCTTCACTACCTATGCACGGATCTGTGTAGAGATGGATTTCAGTAAAGGATTCCCAGCGCAAATCATTCTTCAAGGGATGAACTATTCTTGGATGCAGAAGCTTGATTACGAGAATCTTCAGTTTAGGTGCAGAAGATGTTTTGAAACAAGGCACTTAGCCAACAAATGTCAGAAACTCCCTGAGAAAAATAAAAACTCCAAGAATCAACGCAAATCCACATGGTGGGTAGGATCTCTTCCTGAGCATCAAAGCATTGAACCGGCTAATGATACCTTAAGCGAGGAAGATACAGAGATAGTACCACAGAAAACGGAGCAAGTCACCTCTGGGCAAGAGCAAAAGCCTCCTTCCCCTAAAAAGCCCAAGGGGAAGGCCCAGGCAGAAACTGATCCAACCACAATGCCAGGCATTTCTCAGCCCGAACACCAGGTCTCAAGATGGGTCAATTTAGCAGATGAAGAAGGCCCCGACTTCACTGATGAAGAAGGCCCTCCTCGACCGAAGGAAAGCCATTCTCATCAAAGCAAAGAATGGCAGACTGTGCCAAAAAGGAAAAAAAAAAAACTTTCAAGTCAGAAAGGATGTAATGACCCGCAGTCGAACCGGGTCACTGAAATAGTATGGTTTTCCAAGCTCAAAAGACATTTCTGTTTTAGTTCATTTAGGTTTGTCCCTCTGAATTACCAGGAAACTTTCAGATGTAACGAACGCAGTGGTTTCCCCACTGTTTTTTAATATAAAACTCTAACCGTTTTTGTCAAAAAAAAATATTATGGAATTTAAAATTTAGGTTGAATAATGAATAATTAGTTGTTTTTTAAAAGTTTATTGCAATTAAAAAATTTAATATTGTAGAAAGAAGTATATACAATTAAAAAGTTATTAAAAAATAATTATTATAATTAAAAAATTATATAAAAAAATATAAAATAAAAAGTTATACTACAAGGAATATTGTGAATATCGTGGAAAGGAGTATATAAGATAAAAAATAATTAAAAAAAAAGATTTATTATAATTAAAATATACAATAAAAAGAGAATTATATAAAAAGAATTATAAAATAAAGTCCTACTATAATTGTAATTGTAGGAATTATAAATCTTATAAGAAAACAAGTTAAATAAATAAAATAAAAAGTTTTAATATGATTATAAAAATCTTATCAAAGAAAGAAGTTAAGGATGAAAATAGAATTACATGTGACACATAAACAAGTTAAGGATGAAAGTGGAATCACATGTGATAGTTATGTTTGACAATTAATTTAAATTATGAACAAAGAAAGAAAGAAAAAACGAGTATTAAAATATAAATCTAAAAGGTTGATGGATTTTAGTATATTCTTTGAAAAAACGAGTATTAAAATATAAAAAAATATATAGGTTGATGTATTTTAGTATATTATTTTTTAAAGATAAAGAGAAAATATAAATATTTCTAATTAAAAAAATTGAAATAATTTTGAAGTTTATAAGTTTAAATTATAATTTTGGTTTTATGTATGGGATTAAGGTTAAATGTTATTAGAGAGTATATGACCCTATTCTAAGTAGTTTTGGTGATGACTACAAGGGAATGTGGCTTTATTGCAAATACTATTTAGGTTGAAATTGTTTTCTGGTTTTGGAGTAAGACCTAAAATTGCTTCTGTTGGTTAAGAGTTTGTCTTCCTCAGACATAAGGAAACAAGTTAAAGGCCCAAGACATGCAAAAGTGAAATGATGCCCCCTTATGGACCACCAATGGGTTATTTCAAGTGGCATGGTTTTCATTAAATAACGATGATGAGTCAACCTCGGTGGTTTTTCTTAAATCCATTGATGAGTTAACCCTGGTTGATAACTGAGTTATGATAGGTTTCGCCACCTTTTAGAAAATAAGAAAAAGAAGAAGTAAGGTATATAAGTTCTTTTCTTTTTCTCTGTGGAAAACAAAATTAAGGTACATAAGTTTAAACTATAATCAAGGGTAGTATCTGGTTTCATGTATGGGACTAAAGCTAGATGCTACTCGAAGGCACATGACCACACTGTTGTAGCCTCAGAGATGACAATACAAGATACTAACTTTCTTGTGGATATTATCTAGGTTGAAACTGCCTTTTGGCCTTGGAGTATGACCTGAAATTGCTTTTGATTGGCTAAGAGATCATCTTCCTTGGACATAAGGAAATAGGTTAATGACCCTAGACCCAGAGACATATGGTAAGAGTGGAAGTTCACCCCCTTACGGATCACTAGCGAGTTTTTTTAAGTGGCTAGATTTTGTTTACACATGATATAATAGCTACACATCATGGTTTTGAGATTATATCAACAGATGTTAAACCATTAATTTTGAATATTGTAGCATTTTTCTTACTTTGGAAAATAAATAAACAAATAAATATAATGTAATTTATTTAAACTTTATTTGTAATAAATTACTTCCAATATGATAAGTAATATTTGTTTAAATAGATTAATTTTGATAAAAATATTAATGATTTGGTGTACAAAGGAAGAAGGAAGGTTTCAACTTAAGTTGTTGACTAAACGAAAAGTGAAGGTGTATCAAATGTTTTGTAAAAGTAAGTATGTTCAACACACACACACACACACACACACGTAATCTTGTTATTTGACTGGGTTTAGTTTGGGTGGTTGGGAAGAAAGATTGTTGTTCTCCTCGTCCAGTTTTAATTCCAGCAAGTGACATGTTGAACTCATAACGATTATATTATTGTAATGGATTTGAGCCTTATTGTTAACCAACCTAATTAAAAATGATCGTTGACTATATTACTTTAAATATTAAAAAACATATATTGTAAGCTCTCTGAAAACTTTCATATTAATAAAAACAAGACATAACATAGTTGAAGTCAGATAATGAATCATGATGCTTGAAATCTATGATTTTTGCCTTGTTTCACCTTGGTGACCATCATATGTACTCTAGTCAAGTGTTGTCACTCTTGGGGAAAATGGGTACTACTAGGAGGCCTTGATAGGGGTAATGTACATGTGCCTTTCCATACTTAACACTTTCCATATGTTTTCCTTTTATTGTCCTATCTTTTGGAATAGGTTGTTACATGTATCAAAAAAAGGTTCGTACTTCATTCTCTTATGAGAAGAAGGGGCTTGAAGGCCTGAATTTGATGCAGTTGTAAAAAAGAATGAAAAGAGCATGTTATAAATTCAAAATGCAAAACAACAATAAAGTGATATGACTGATAAATCAAAAGCCAAGTAAGCTTGACCTTTACCCCCTCGTTATGAGGTCATCAACCCAAGTCCTAATGCATTGAATGCATATCTAAAGAAAGGACTTAGTTGAATATCTTGGCCCCTAATGTAATAAATGCATAAACTTAAAGAAGGGGCTTGCAAAGAAAATAAATGAATATCAAAAGGTAATATAAGGGGTGGAAAGAAAAAAACTACAACTTTTGATCTTTTTTTTTTATTGGATGATCAAGCGATGAATTGGAAAGCTACCTCGGCCCTGCACAATTCCCCATTCCTGCCCTCACTTGCTACTGGATCCAATGCAACAATGCACATTCCTTAATCGTCCATGTCTCCCCCTAAGGGAGGGGTCGGGGGCCCCTCCCTTTCTTACAAGGACTACCTGAACACGACCTCCTGAAAAACCATCGAACCCCTGCAACTAATTGACCCTCCCTCACATCAACAGGATCAGTCAGATGCCCCTCATCCCCCCACGAATGCCTCAACTTTGGATGATACCAAAACCAGCACATGCATTGCTAAATTTGATGAGAGACCCCAGATTGAGCTGCCTCTAGCGCGCATCAACGCCTAGATTGAACATATGAAAACCTATGTCCTCATCGAAAAATTCATTGGAATTTGGCCCACTGAAAGAGCCCTCTTGAATTGGATTGCAGTCAAATGGAAGCCAAAATCATACTTCGATCTTCAGTTCAACTCAAAAGGATTCTTCACCATTATATTCACATGGCTTGATGACAGAGACATAATTCTGGAAGGAGGGCCCTACTTCTTCAACTCTACAGGTCTATATCTCAGAAACTAGGCTGAGCGTTTCAACCCAGATAAGGAATATTTCACCTAAGCCCCGGTATGGATCCATTTATATTCCTTACCTCAAGACTACTGGGACGATGAAACACTTAAGGACATTGGCAACGCTCTCGGCAACTTCATCAAAATTGCAGAGCAGAAAAAAACTAACAAATACACCTCCTACGCTAGGATCTGTGTCTACATGTACATAGAAAAATCCTTGTCTGATTCCATCTGCCTTGCGCATGTCCCATTTAGATGCAGAAAATGCCATGCACATGGGCACCTTTTCCGAGACTGCCCCCAAAATAAGCCTGCAACAAATCCACAAAATGCAACAAGTACAAATGAGGACGAATTCAGAAAAGTACCCAATCGACAATGTCCGAATCAGAAACCCCAATCAACAATCAAAATTTGAAACCCAACAACAAGCAACATCTTCCAAGCTCTCGCCAATCAACCTGAGGGAGCAGACAACATAGTGGAGGAGGATCAACCCATCCCCAAAAGACAACACCAGGATCATGAGCAGAACAAAGAAGGTGATCAACCCCAAGACCCAAGCAACACTGGCATCAATACTCAAGACAACTCTTCACCAAGGCCCTCTCAATAAATCCCTTCCTCCTCAACAACTCAAGACTTTGATATTCTAATGGATGAAGAAATGGAAGATCTAGATGTAGGAGAGCTTGATCTCTTAGGACTAGAGGATGCATCCAAAAACAAACCCTTCCATGCGATCCCTCCAAAGCAGATCCATCTACTCGAGGAATCTCTTCACAAACCTAGAATGCATACCCACCTGGGAATCCAAAATAACCCTCCCACTGATCCAAAAAAAGCAACCAAGGACGCTAAAAAAGAGGACGCAAAACAGATCTACTGCGCATCACCATCTTGGGATCCATGTTAGTGGAGTTTGGATGATACACCCAACTCACTTAATTCTTTCCCTCTAACCCCCAATGTTCCCAATGAAAATCATCTCCTCGAATGTCAGAGGAATCAACGACCCCATCAAGCACATAATGTTACGAAGAAAGATTCTTCAGGAAAGACCCACATTGCTCATGATACAAGAAACCAAAAGCAACAATGACAATCTAAAAATCCCAATGTCACGCCTTTGGAAAAACAATGAATCCATATCGGTTGACACGGCTGGCGCCTCTAGTGGTCTAACGATTGTTCAGAACCCAACAAAAATAACCCTTAATGACTTCACAACCTGCAAGAATTCTATTTCGGCCTCCTTCCATATCTTAGGTACTGATATTCATGGCCTCATCATTAATGTGTATGGTCCCCAATCATAAGATCAAAAATCCTTTCTTATGGACTTCCTAGACTGGTTCAAACAAGAAAATCCAAGGCAAAGATGGATCATTGGAGGAGACTTCAATATGATCACCAAGCTCAAGGAAAAAAAGGGTGGGCGTTGCATCCTCACTCTGGAAGACCTCATATTCAAAGACTTCATTGACAATAATGAATTGGTAGACCTGGAAACCACAAATGGAATCTACACCTGGAATAATCGACGAGGCAGTTCCTCTCAAATTGCGCCTCCCGATTAGACAGATTTATAGTCTCAGAAGAAATAACCACTTCAAGGGGAGACCTTGTTGCTACCATTCTTCGCTCTACAGGCTCCAAACATTGTCCCATATGCATGCAATGGCACCATCATGGCAGAACTCATCACTGCCCCTTCAGATTTGAGAAGTTTTGGCTAACTCATCCAAAATCCATGCCCATGATTAGAGATTGGTGGTCCACCGCTCACACCATATGTTCTTCCAAAATGTACAGATTTCAACAGAAACTCAAAATGCTAAAGAAACATTTCAAAGTTTGGAACAAATCGACCTTCGGTAACATCTTCAGCACCAAAATTCCCTTAGAACAAGAGATGGACACCCAACAACAACAAATCATTAGAGAAGGACGTGTGGAAGAGCAGGCCAAAAAGGAAGAGGAACTCCAATCCCAAATAAAAGACATGTGAAAACATGAAGAAATCCTATGGAAGCAAAAATCTAAAATCTCTTGGCTAAAAGAGGGAGAGCGCAACATTTCCTTCTTCCATCGCTCCACTATCCAACACAGAATGCACAACACAATATCCTGCCTTAAAAAAGAAGACGGATCTAGGTTGGAATCCCACAACGATATTGAAAAAGAGTTGGTCTCCTACTTTGAGGATCTTCTCTCTCAAGAAAATCACTCCAGAGTGGAAGCCATCCAATTGGTCACCAACCAGATCCCCTGCCTAGTTACCGAGCACCACAATGCCTCCTTAATGTGCCCAATCACGTTACAGGAGGTGGACATTGCAGTCAGTCAAATTAAGGATGACACAACCCGTGGTGCGAATGGCTTCACCATCAACTTTTTCCACTCATGTTGGGACTTCTTGAAGCAGGATGTTTTGGAGACTGTGGAGGAATCTCGCAGCAAACAATGGGTGCTACCAACTCTCAACGCCATTTTTCTCACCTTAATCCCAAAAGAAGAGAATGTTACTTCTCCAAGTAAGTATCATCCCATTTCCCTCTGCAATGTCATTTATAAGATCATCACAAAAGTTATTTCCAACAGGTTAAAGCCTCTTCTCATATCCCCTGAACAAACGGGCTATGTGGAAGGTAGACAAATTATGGATGGCATGATTCTAGTGCATGAGGTTATCCATTCTCTAAAAACAACCAAGAAATATGGTGTGCTCCTCAAGTTGGACCTTTCCAAAGCTTTCAACCGCCAAAGTTGGGAGTACATTGAAAATACTCTCTTAAATTTCGGTTTCAGCTTGGAATGGGTGTGTTGGATTCTCTCTCTTCTATCCTCGGCCTTCTTTTCTGTCTTGGTCAACGATTTTCCCTCCAGTACCTTTTCACCCTCCAAAGGCATTCTTCAAGGGGATCTTCTCTCCCCTTTCCTTTTCATACTCATATTCGAAGGCCTTGGTCACATGCTCAACAATTCTCACTCCATGGGCTCTCAGAAAGGTCTTAATCTTCACAATAATCAATCCCTGACCCACCAACAATTTATGGATGACAACTTTCTCATGG
>ML853730.1:0-22177 GCA_009831015.1 Picea engelmannii
TGAGAAGCGTCGCATCTGCCAGGCTTGGTAAGTAAGTCGTTATATTCTTGAGCATATGGATAAACGAATAACACGAGATTGTCTCAAAAAGTTTACGGGAAGGTTTTGCAGGTAAAATGGGGTCAGCCGCGATGTCTTGCGTGAGTGCAAGAGATCTTCCACCGCGAGATGCAAGAGATCTTCCACAGCTAAAAAAGGAAAGTATAATCGACTTGCCTTGCCGACATGAGAGACCAATCCCAAGCAATCCAAATCATGCAGCTCTTTCGGTTTTATAATTACATATATAAATACACAGACACAGACTGGTACCATCCATCATATTTGGTTTTGTGGCGGGGCAGCACATCATTTCTGTAGTTACTGAAAGAAGGCGCAAACCCTAGCTCGATATCTGCAACATTCGCATATATTTGCCTTCCATTCCCCACTTTGTTGAGAGAGGAGATTAAGGTACGCAGTACGCAGGATGGAGTCTGAGTTCGAGCCTGCAGTACGCACGGAGGAGACTCCTGGAGCTCTCATCGTCATCGTTGATATCCCAGGTAGGTGAATTCCATGAATATATGTATAATTATACATTTCTTCCCTTTTTATGAAATCTATGTGTTTGTAGAATACTTTTTGAGATAATTGAATCAATGATTTATCTGTACAGGTTTTAGAAAAGAAAATCTGAAAGTGCAGATTGAGAACCGGAGAGATCTCATCATCAGCGGAGAACGTGGTGTGAAGGAAATGGAGGAAATGACAAAGGTCGGAGGAAAATTGGAGAAAATGCAAAGATTCAGAAAGGATATCGACCTCCCCCCGAATTTGAATAACGATGAGCGCATCACTGCCAAGTTTAGGGATCAAACGTTGCGTGTCTCCTTGCCTTTGCTTCACATCTCCGACCAACAGAATCAAGAGACGATTCCTGCCAGTGGAAAGCCAGTTCAATCGGCACAGTCAAAGGACGAGAGGTCGAGTCCCGTAGGAAAACAAGATTCGATGCAGGAACAATCTGGGGTTGCACAAAACGATCAAAGAGCAAGGTATCCAGAGGCGATTCGACGGGATGATAATAAAGCAAAAGGCAGTGCAGCTGCGGAAGAATCGAAAGGATTGGTGGAAGGGAATAAAACAGAAGCGTCTAAGCTTGCCCAAGACTTTGTTCATGGGGAACCACCAATATCAAAAGGCGCTCAGGCAGTATCTGCAGAGGCCGGCGCTCGAGACCAATCTCAATTTATACAATCGAAATCCAAGGAAGACGAAGAAGAATCGGATGATGAAGAAGAAGAATCGGATGATGATGAAGAAGAAGAAGCGGATGAAGAAGCAGCAGCAGCTGAAGACGAAGACAAAGGTGAAGGTGATGAATGCAGTTTACCTATCCCAAATGACGAATTTCCAGAGCAACAACTTCGAAATCCTTATTGCACTAGGCGTTCACGGCTTTTCACTAGATGTTGTATTGTTTTATAATGGTTGTTTTATCTGTTGGCTTGAACCTCTTTTACATATTAAGGTTCCGATCATAAATTAAAAGCCTTGATTTACATATATACAACTCGTCGCCAAAAAGACGAACATTTAGTTCAGCGTTATGCGCATAATATTAGAAGTGCGTTTCTGCACCCGATCTGTATCTCTGCTCTTGACACAGAAGGGCTACAGCAGTCTTTCTGTGTCTGCTAATAAAATATTTGCAATCACAGCTCTGGTGTCACTCATATTTTATATCAAAAAATTATAACATAGCAGTGTATTAAGTGGTTTGAGAGTTACCACTCGGGCACGCTTATGATAAGAGAGAATTATTCTTTATTGCACTGACAGAGAAGGCATCTTATTGTGTAAATTTACCCTCATCAGAAACTAACTTTGTAGTGAAATTGAATTGTAACATTTTAACAAGGTTAAATTATTGCATGATTTAATTTAAATATGGATAGGAAATAAAAATTATACTTGTACATACATAGGTTATGGTGTATTATATTAGTCACTCTTGTTGTTGGAATTGGAATTGATATTCATCACAGAAATTTAAGTGAAATAATATAATTGTTGTTGGAATTGATATTCATCACAAATTTAAGTTAAATAATAGTATTGGAAAAACGATCAATTGAGGGTGGAAAGTTTATTATAGAATTTAAAATAATTGTAAATCAATAAAATTTTGACTATGGGATAAGAAGAAACTATTATTTGTTATCTTTTACACTTGTGAAATATTTTAAATGGTTGTAATTTCTCTAGATAATAGTGGAAAAGGATAACATGACTCTAACTAGTTACCTAATGTATAAGAACAAGATAAACAAAATGGAAGACAAGAGGCTTCCTAATATTGCTTCAAACTCTAGTCAAAACTAGTATTAAAAATATTATTACATCTAAATTTAAGGAGAAATATTATTATTGCTAACTCTATTGTGAAACAACAATTCCCAAAAATTGGAAGAATTTGTCATATTTGTGACACTAAGAGAGTTGAAGATGAAAAACACTCTGTCTTAAATTTTTTAAAGAAAACCAAGTAATTCCTTACCTTTCTTAAGGTCAAATAAACCAACTTCAAACCAAATTCAATATTAATGGACATTAACCACCACCACAAGCATCATTATTAATTATAATATTTTTAAATAAAAATGATAAGTTAATTATATTTACTTATAAGTTAATGATATATTTAATTATAAGTTAAGTTAATGATAATTCAAGCACGAGGGTTATGAGGAGAAGGAACACATGCCCATTCACATAACATAGAAATTTGGGTGATAAAGATAATGAGAACATTCTCATTCTCACAATAAAGGCATTAGCCTTGTGATGAAGAGGATGATCACATGTCATTCTACCCTTTCTCGCAATATAGGAATTGTGAAATTGTGGTGAAACCTGCACAAAGAATTTAGCTATCAACAATGAACATGAAACTTGCAAAGATGAGAGAAGAAGAGAAGAATTGGAGAGAAAGAATAAAAAATTGTACTAACCACTAATCCACACTCAAAGAATGAATAATTTACAATAGATATAAGATGCATGGTCAATCTAAAGCACCATACTAGTCTTCTAGAGAGATGTGGACATACAGTGACATAAATCTGAGTGCGCTGCCACCTAGTCCTAGTTAACCAACCGTGCAGTCATCAATTAACTATCTTACACAAGTGGAGTGGAGAGAATCTAATGCATGGAAATTTTTAGCGCTCTCCTATCTACATGCATGTGAAGTGTGTCGTCCTAGAGATGACTCCAAGGTGAGCATGCAACACTTGGTGATAATATCGAGGTTGTCATGCGAGACTTGACCCTATTAGTCTAACTAAAGTACAATTGAGTAATGACTGAAGATAATGTGGTGCCCTCATCTACGGAAGAATATCTCAGACCAAGGGACACCCTCAATACAGAGTAATGAACATAGGAAGAGAAATATTAGGTGGGTGTGTAATATCTCCAATACCCCCACTGAAGTACTACTGGGGAGTACACAATGAAATGGGTCCCAGTAAGAAGCCATGTTAGGTACCCATTCTACAATGCATATAAGAAACATAGAACAACTGAAAAAGAGGAAAGAGAAAAAACCACATGGGAACAAAACCCTCCCTCAAAACACAATGCTATCTAAGACTGCTTCTTTATAGTTGAGTTCTTCATACCAAGGAGACCTCACAAGTGTGTTAGTTTCTGCTCGGTGAAGTTTTTGTTGAATATGTAGATGTATGTATGGATCTTATGAAGTAAATGCATGAGTGAGATGTATGTATCTATACACTTGATCCAATTGGAAGGAAGAGGATAAAAATCTCCTTCATTCATGGTATTTTTCCAATACAAATTCCCTTCAGCCTCTGCATATGTCGGAGGGTCGGATGCCAGAACTATGTAGCAATGCATGGGAATTACTAGTTTTGTGGCTGTGAGAGCAGGTGGATCTCCCTCAAATTGAGATGTCATCCTTCTAGGATTGGTAGGGTCACCTACAAGATCATCAACTATCGACAGGAGGGAATGTATCCATTTGGGTATTGGTTATAGATTGACACATGCATGCTCATGTACTTTTGAATATAATTCAGAAATTAGATCTGAAATTTTATTTGAGTAGTAGGACGCAACATATTTTAAATCAGCTTCAAGAGGAAGTTGAGAAGCTTGTTCTTCCAGTTTCTTTCTTGCAGGCTTTGTCTTGTCATTCTCTGGCATGCATTCTTTAGAATCTTCCTTATCCTAAATAGGACATCCAATTTGGTCCATAGTTATTCTAGAGTTGAGACTGATATCACATGGAATTGTTTTTTAGGAGAAACAAACATGCAAATAAGTCTAAAATCCATATCTTTCTTACTAAGAAATTGTTTTTTTTCATCGATTGAAGTGGGATTTTTTTTTCTGTAGCCACAGTTATTTGATATAATCCTCCGCACCTGAGGTGAAATAGAATCTTTGGCTTCCAATCGAAGTAATTTTTTGGCATAAGAAATGATGACGGTGGAAATTCCATTCTTTGTAGTTGCTTCAATATTTTGTACCTATAAATGATTATTTGTACGCATACTTCCTAGAACTCGTGGGCTATGATACCATGTGAAATTGTGGTAAAATATGTAAAGACAATCTAGCTAAGGAACAATGAACACTAAACTTGCGAAGTTGAGTTAAGAAGTGAAGAATTGGAGAGAAAGAATAAATAATTGTATTAACAAAATGAAAGAATGGAAAAATACACATGATATATTGTACACGGATGAACTAATGAACCATATTAGTGATATATAGAGATATGTCGACATGAACTGAAAGAAGCATGAGTGAACAACCACCTAGTCCTATTTAATCGGCCATGTGTCCATCAACTAACTAGTCTAGACAAGTGGAGTGGAGAGAATCTAGTGCATGCATTTGTGGTTCACCCTCCAAGCCTCATCCATGTTAATTGCACCTTATTCATAGCACATGTGGGATTTTATACCATGTGAAATTGTGTTGAAACTTGCATAGTGAATCTAGCTAGAAACAATGAACACGAAACATGCAGAGTTGAGAAAAGAAGAGAAAAATTGGAGAGAAAGAATAAAGAATTGTATTAAACACTAATGACACTCAAAGAGTGAATAATTTACAATATATATAAGCTACATGCTCAAAATAATGCATAATAGTAATCTTCTAGACAGATGTGGAAACACACCAACGAAAACATAAGTGAACTGCCACCTAGTCCTAGTTAACCAACCACACAATCATCGGTTAACTAGATTACACAAGTGGAGTGGAGATAATATCATGCATGCACATGTGTAGCACTCTCCTATCCTCATTCATGTGAAGTGTTCCCTCCTATTGATGATTCCAAGGTGATCATGCAACACTTGGCGATAATATTAAGGTTTCCATGCAATACTTGACTCCACTAGTCGAACTGACATAAATCTTAGTAATGACCGAAGATGATGTGGTGCCCTAATCTTTATGTGGTACTCATATACATTTTTTTTCCTTCGATGATGTGGAAACAAATACAATAACACGTTATGAACTATTTTTCCTTCCTTATGTTTAAATATTCTTTCTTATTTTCAAGATGTATTTTTCTTATTCCAAGCATAGGCGTTCGTTGATGTAATGAATGATAAAATCTTTATTTATAAATATAAACATAATTATTATCTAAGTGATAGATAAAAGAACACCACCTCTTGAAAAACACAAAGGACACTCTTGAATCCTCTTAGAAGTACCATGTGAGGTTGTCTCTTATCCTTAATAGGAGATGAGATCAACAAGTCTTTATGATTTATTATGATTTAATAAGTAAAATACATTTAATCATGGTTAGAGCCTCCACTTTATCGTTAATGGAAATTCAAGTTTCCCAAACATACATAACTTCTTATTTCCTTCGAAATAAAAATAAATCCCCTACACCTACCACCCTAATATATTATACTAATTGACATTATCTTCTTAGTATATTAAAGGAAACAAATCATATCTTCCTTTTCCAAAACTAATTCTTGATTAGCATGTGTGCACCCTTGTCTTATGAAAGGTGAGATGTAGTATCATGAGTTGGAATTGCATGCATTATAGATAACTTTAATTAATATTTATGAGTTAGATATGCTTTGTTATGTACTTTGTATGTTAATGCGATTGTGGAAATTTCTTGAACACCTTATGCTTTACTTTCATACATGAGTTATGAGTTGTTACCGTTCATTGATTATAAGCGTAGTGGGGAACCCTCATTACATAGAGAATGTACATGGTATTTTCTATTAGTCATGTGATGAAATATAATTACTTGATAATGTGTACACATTACTTGGTTATGCTATTGCATTAGTTTGGTATTATTAGTCCCTACCGAAGGCTAGGATTATAAAATTTAATTCATCATTGAATGCATTAGTTCATGGTTGAATTTTCATACATTTCTTTATATCATAAGTTTTTGGAATGGTTTGTAATTTTTCTCATTAAATATTTTATGAAATTGTATTTGTTTACTATCTTATTGGTTCTAACATTTGAAGTGTTATTGTTTAATTGATGATTGAGTTCTCAAAAAATAAGTTCTTTTCATTAAAACAAGTTGGTAAGGTTTTAAATAACTTTGCAGCCACTATGTTCACAACACTGAGTTAGTAAATCTTTAAATAAATATGTAGCCACTATGTTCACAACATCGCCTATCTACCCAACTTTAAATAACTATGTAGCCACTGCATTCACAACACCACCCATCTGCTTGGCTATTGTCTATTTGCTTCACCATCTATCTTCTTCAAACTACTATCTATTTTTGTCACCGCCTTCTTTCTATTTTCTTCACCATAATTGGCGGCTCCATAATTCCTATGAAAGGTTACACAAGTAGTCCTTCTCCAAATTGAGAAATTCCTTCTCCAAATATAGGATGTAGTCTAGCAATCAATGGAGGATGTACTGGTAGCCACTACTCAATCACTCTTGTCCTTCAAAAAACCCATTTGAAATAGCGATGAAACTTCTTCAATTCTACTAGAAATACTATAGCCCATATCCTTAACTCATTTGTAGCCAGTGGTTGACTAAATTTCAGTGGGAGAACCGACAATAACAGAGCAAGAAGAAGAGGAAAGATCCCCATTACATATATTGAACCAACAACAGTTATATTTGAACCCTTCTTTTTATATGATATCCAACAGAAGAGAAAGCATGGAGATGGATGAATGGCCCTATAGGAATCTCACCACTACCTTCCCATGAAACGAAGGTCACAGACAAAGAAGGGACAACCTACACCCACAAAGTCTCATCTCATTGTCTTTCAATTATGAAAAAACCCAGTGTAGATGAAAAATAATCAATAGTGCACAAGGTTCAATGAATATGATCTTATGTTATAATTCAAGTTTATATAGCCTAAAAAATCATATATAAACTTCATTCTTGATAGCATGCATACATAAAATGGAAAGCTTGACAATAGTAAAGAAGTTGCCATCCAAGTCTACAAATATTTGGAAAACAACAGTCTAGGGTCGAGCTTTATTTGGTACATCTTCCAATTCTTCCAAACCTAGTGACCTAATAATGTATTAAACCTTCCTGGATGTCACGTTTTCAATCGACCAGAGCAGGGAGCCTTTATTATCGAACTGCTACTTACTATGATCTAATGACTACCAACAATGTTGCTTCGAAAGTTGCTTTTGATTTTTCTCAAAGTATAATTCAATCATGAAGAAAAGAAACATATTCATCCTTGATTATACTACTGCCATATTCTGCGACCTTGCTTTCTCTTCCTAGGAGATCCATAATTTCGAGACTACATCCTCTCTTTTTTTTATCTTCCCGCCCCATTTCTTTTCCCATTTCTTTATGGGGCATGTTGAAGATGAATATATACCATTTTGACCACACTTATTGATTGATATCAATATTGGCCAAAGGTTGGTCCTTGAGATCCACCAACACCTTACCAAGTATCCTTGTCTTCTCCAACTTTCCTTTTCATGGTGAAAATTTGATAAGGTCACGAAGGCATAAAACCTAATAGCGTCACTAAGATCCATCAAAATAACCTTACAACAATGTTCTCTTCCAGGTACATGCATTCTTGAATTATATTTTCTCGTTTGTGGCTCAAGAGCTCACAAACATTGAGACTCCAATGTAAAAGACCTTTCTGTGTGACTTCCAACATCCTATTATATTAACCATATAATTCCTTGTCATTATCCTCTAGACTATTATTCTTTTTGGTACCTCAATGTCTCGAAAGAAGTGGATACTAAGCCTCTTTCGGTTGAAGTAGGTCATGAGGCTAAGTTTTAGGGGGGCACCCACTAGCCTAGTTCAGTAAAGGTGGCTCCTCTTCCTTTGGTTAAGAGTTCTATCGACTTCTGCAAAGCTCTTGATTTTTTGGCAACAATTCCCCCAACCAAGTAATCACTTTCACTTTGTAGGTAGTAATAAGAATAATAATGAGCCCTAAATCAACTTGCAGGAATAACAACTAGAAGAGTATGTACAAGGATGGTAGGGTAAAATGGAAACATGAATGCATGGCTTCACAATACACGACAAATAGTTACACTACTCCAATGCATGGTTTCACAATACATAGTCAATAGTCACACTACTCCAATATTCTCTGAAAGTTTTACCGCTCTGTGCAAGTGTGAAAACTAGCAACATTTGGCATGTTCTTCTTGTTTCTCAATTTTATCGTAAGTTTCCTTTCTTCTTTCGCTCACACAACAACTATTTTAGTTTAGTCAATATATTAGTTGATGGTAGAGAAAATTATTTACAATTAATCTAATCAATATATTAATGTTGATATATTAATATTATTTACTATTCAATTTTTGTTTGCATAAGTCGATGCATTAATGTTGTAGTAAGGTTAATGCTTGGAAGAATTTATAAAGTTATATAAAACAATGACACAATGAAATAGACTTCTCTGCTACTAAAACAACAACAACAATTTCGATGTTATGATTCAAATCAATGTGCATTTAAGTTTTTCGACAAGGACATCATCATTGTAGTGGCACTTGTTTATAATACAAATACAATTGGTATCCCTCACATCTAGTCGGTATTTCTAGGGTTTTCAAATGATTATCTTGAAGATGCCACACCATTCATGGCATTATGAATGATTATTTTGGAGATGTCACATCATTAGGTATAACTTGGATAGTCGAGTACACTATGTATTGGGAAATAAGTATGTAATTCCTTTAATTAGCGTTATCCCCTTTATAACCCTTAGGGAATCTCAATAATCATTAGCACATTCGAGCTAGGTCTTGTTTACTTATGAGTCCTATATGAGTCCCTTCCATTAATAGGCTTGAGGGGTCACCTATGAGGTTGTTCAAAAAAAAAAATTCCTTCGTATAGTGGATATGAATGGTGAGCATGTTTTTTTGTTGATGGCCTATGATGGCTTATTGACGAGATTATTTTTATGATCCAAATTTGTGTTTTATATTGTAATCTTTATGAGTTTTTTTAAAGATTAGTTGATGTTGTGAGTTTAAAGTGAAATTGAAATATTGCAATTGATTTAGATTCTTGTCGTTGAGTTACCCTACATTATTAACTAATTTGCTAAATTGATGTTGTGAGTTTAAAGTGAAATTGAATAATTGTAATTGATTTAGATTCTTGGTGGTTGAGTTTCCCTACATTATTAACTAACTTGATAAATTGATCTAATTCTTATTTTATAGTGGTTTGCAAGTGTGACATTATTTAAATGAGGATTATTTGGTAGATCTATACATTACAAGTGGTGAAGATGTTGCAAGCCTAAATTTGTATACCACATGAGTTTAACTAGTGTATTATTGTTTGATTGAGTAATACTCAACAAATTTGAATGCACTAGGTGGTTCATTTGATAATGGTTGGATTTGTACACCAATAAGGAGAGTGATTTTATATATACTTTTGACATTCATCTTGGAATCTCAGATTGGGCCATGATTTTTTATTTCTTTTTAATACGAATTTACCTCATAATGATTTGTGACATAGAAACAATGATGAACTTACAAACAACTTTTATGGTTGGGTGGAGTGACTTTGGATCCATTGTGGCATGAGCACATCTAGATCTAGTAAAAACAATGAGTTATAGAAAAGTTTAAAAGTTGTTTTTTTGTTTTGATTTGCACTTCTATAATGTTGTAAACTTTGAATGGTTATTGCATGACTAATTAAATAGAGTATGGAAAGAGAAGATTTTATAGTTGTAAAAGTTATTCCAAGAGATAAAAAATGGTGTATCTAATAAAAGAGGAGAAAAAGATCAAGAAAGTATGCATACTCACATCACAATCATTCAACCATTATTTTAGTAGAAAACACTACTTGAAGTTGCCCTTAAGATTGCCCAGTTTAAATCATAAAATTTGCCCAATTTACATAGGAATCATGAAGTACTTGAGATTTCCCTTGAGGTTGCCAAGTTTGCATAGGAATCATACTACGTTGACACTTATTATATGTTATCATTTATTATCTATGAAAAAAATACAAAACTGATGACATTGTGAGTAGTGCTCCTATCATTAAAGGCTAGCTAGGTTGGACGACTTAAAAAGTGGTTCATTTTACACTTTAAAAGGAAAAAATAATTTAAATAGTAAGAATACAAAAATATAACTTTTAAATGCTCCATTAAATTAAATTGTAAAAAACTTATTTATGATTTGTAAAAATAAAAATAAAAATTAGTAGAAGGTATCTCAAAACATATATTTAAATGCTCTTTTCTCAATATTGAATGAATGCCAGCTTGTATTCCACATTGAATCTCAGAATATCATGAAAACGCAACCTTTATATCTTTGTATCTATCTATGATAGAAATATTAGAATCCAACCTCATTCATTCAGAATTCTGAAAACGTGAAAAGCGTCGCATCTGCGAGGCTTGGTAAAGAAGTCATTATAGCCGAGCATATGGATGAACGAACAGCACGAAGTAATCTCGAAAAAACGATTCCCATAAGTTTATGGGAAGGTTTTGCAAGTAAAATGGGGTCAGCCCCGATGTCTTGCGTGGGTTCAAGACATCTTCAACCTCCGGATGCAAGAGATCTTCCACCTCGGGTTATAACTGAAAAGGGAAAGTAAAAGAGAGAGGGGACTAAAGAGTATAATCGACTTGTCTTGCCGACGCCGTGAGACCAATCCCAAGCAATCCAAATCACGCAGCTCTTTCTGTTCTATAAACATATATAAATCATGCACAGACACAGACTGGTACCATCTATTTTCTTTGATCTTGTGGCGGAGAAGCACATAAATTGTGTAGTTATTTGGAAACCTTAGCCCGATATTTGCAGCATTCGTATAGATTTTTCTTCCATTCCCCAGTTTGTTGAGAGAAGAGATTAAGGTAGGGGATGGAGTCTGAGTTCGAGCCTACAGTACGCACGGAGGAGACTGCTGAAGCTCTCATCGTCATCGTTGATGTCCCAGGTAGGTGATTTCCATGAATATATGTATAATTATACATTTCTTCCCTTTTTATGAAATCTATGTGTTTGTAGAGTACTTTTTGAGATAATTGAATCAATAATTCATCTGTGCAGGTTTTAGAAAAGAAAATCTGAAAGTGCAGATTGAGAACCGGAGAGATCTCATCATCAGCGGAGAACGTAGTGTGAAGGAAATGGAGGAAATGACGAAGGTCGGAGGAAAATTGGAGAAAATGCAAAGGTTCAGAAAGGTTATCGGCGTCCCCTCGAATTTGAATATCGATGAACGCATCACTGCCAAGTTTAGGGATCAAACGTTGCGTGTCTCCTTGCCTTTGCTTCACATCTCCGACCAACAGAATCAAGAGGCTATTCCTGCCAGTGGAAAGCCAGTTCAATCGGCACAGTCAAAGGACGAGAGGTCGAGTCCCGTAGGACAACAAGATTGGATACAGGAACGATCTGGGGTTGCACAAGAGGATCAAAGAGCAAGGCATCCAGATGCGATTCGACAGGATAATGATGAAGCAAAAGGCAGTGCAGCTGCGGAAGCATTGAAAGAATTGGTGGAAGGGAGAAAAACAGAAGCGCCTGAGGTACCACCAATATCAAAAGACGCGCAAGCAGTATCTGCAAACGCCGGCGCTCGAGACCAATCTCAATTTATACAATCGAAATCCAAGCAAGACGAAGAGAAGCAAGAAGAAGCGGATGAAGAAGAAGAAACAGCTGAAGACGAAGACAAAGGTGAAGGTGGTGAATGCGGTTTACCTTTCCCAAATGACGAATTTCCCGAGAAAGGAATTCAAATTCCTTCTTGCGCTGGACGTTCACGGTTTTTCATTAGATGTTGTATTGTTTTATAATCGTAGGTCTTCATAGCATCTACTGTGGTTGTTTTATATGTTGGTTTGTACCTCTTAGTTCTCTTTATAAATTAAAAGTATTGATTTCAAAATAATGGAGTTGTTGCTGTCCATGTCATTGCTCCACCAAAATCTCCAATGCGGTGAGTACCATGGTACACAAACCATGAACTTGGATTTGTAACTCTTGAATGGAGTGAACCAAATCTATGTTGCTCATCCTGTGGTGGTTCTCTTCTCCTAGCCATGAATTGGTGCCTTGTTGCACAAGCTATACAGTTCGATTCGGGAACGTCCACCAACAAGCCAATTTACAATTCTGCAATTTCTCTACATCTTCCTATGTATTTTCCCAGGAACTTGTGCTTAAAATTACACTCCATCATGTGATAATTAACAACCATTCTGTCAAATCCATTAAACTTGAAATGCTCTCACACATATAACTCAGGGGCTATACAATCATTATCTTGAGTGGATGATGCCCAAATGAATCAGGATGACGGAAGAGTACAAGAGCCATAAATCCAGGAGAGAGTAAGTCCAGGGGCTAGTTGGACCTAAACTAAAGAATATTGTGCACACGGGCAACATGTTAGGGAGGTCTGGGCTCTTCTTTCTAGATGAGAAGAGAAGTAAGTACAGAGGAGGGAACCCGCGTGTAGAGTATAGGAGACCCAACGTGGCATAACGCCACCTCTGTCTGAGAAAACCACACAACCACAAGATTTAATTGCGGTATGGTTGAGTGTTTTCCGGCCTTAAACAATCACCTCGGGGATATCCTTCAATGGATAAATTTATGGCTCTTTCTTTGGAAGGTGTTAGGAGCCTTGATCATTGTCATGGAACATGAGCTAGAGAGAAGTTCATTGACTTAAGTAGGGTTTCTTAATGCCAAGTTTGCTTGTTTATCAGTGATTGAGTTATTATGATGGAGGATATGTTTAGGTAAAACAATATGAAATGCTTCAATTTCATGGTGAAATATCTCTAATATTGAATATTGAATTGAATATTGAATAGGAAAATAGTAGCTTAAAGTATTGGAAAGTGAAAGGAATCTTATTTCATAAAGAGAAAGGAATCTTATTCTAAAAATTTACCCTCATTACAATTTAGGGTGAAAGTGAATTGTAACAATTTTAAAATGTTAAAGTATTGCATAGTTAAATTTAAATATGGATAGAAGATAAAAATTAGCACAGCCACTAACTCGCAACTGAGAAAGCCGAAAGGTAATATGAAACATTTGGTTGTATTAGGTTGATAAATGGAACGTGGCAATTAAATAAGATTAAAAGATCATTAATTGTGCCCATTGTCAATAGGTGTACGTCTTTCGGTGTAATTATACTTGTACACAATGACTTTATAGTGAATTATGTTATTTAGATTTGATCTTTGAAGATATATTCATTATAAATTTAAATGAAATTATAATAATGGAAAAGGATAAATGGAGGGTGGACAGTTTATTATGGACGTGAAAATAAATGTAAATCATTAGAACTTTGATTATGGGATAAAAATAAAGTGCTCTTTCAAACTTTTGTGACTTAGCTCTTTCAAACTTTTGTGACTTGGCTCTTTCAAACTTTTGTGACCTATCCTATATTGTTGTGAAGTATCTCCAAAAAAGCATGAAAAAAGATAGATAAAATCTAATTCCTATCTTCTTCATAAAATAAAACATTTATCCTATTGAAGACATGGCTAAACAAAATGAAAGACAAGAGGCTTTCTAATATTGCTTCAAACAATAATTAAAACTAATATTAAAAATATTATTGCATATAAATTTAAAGAGAAAGTGTGGTGTGATAAAAAAAATTAGATGATAAAATAAAATTAAAATACTATAACGAGGTAATCAACTATAATCTAGAATCTCAAAATTATCTTTTTGTTTTTACTAGCATAAAGAAGAAAATCAACATTGCTAAAATAAGAACAAACTCTCACTAATTCCATAGGGAAACAACAATTCTCAAAAAATGGTATGGGTAAAAAGAACTTGTCATGTTTGTCACACTAAAAGGGTTGAAGAGGAATAGCACTTTGTCTTAGAATTTCTTGTGTGTACACTCACATTAGATCACAATTTCAAAATATTTGGTAGAATACCAATCATCCTAACCTTTTAACTCATTAAAATTATGATGATAAAAAAAATAAAAAAATACTGAAGCAAATCAACTAATTATTTACCTTTAGTAAGGTTCTATAAACTAAATTCAATTTTAGTGGACTTTAACTACCACCACCACCATCATTATTAATTTTAATATTTTTAAATAAAAATAATAAATTAATTATATATAAACATATATTTAAATAATGTTTTTAATTATAAGTATTGTTTATATCATTATAATAAATTTATTTATTGAATATTTATTATTGAAAATAATATTCATGAATGTTACCTCAATCAATAGAAATTAATATACCATATTTAAAATATAATACAATATTCATTTATTTATATTTTTAAAGATATTTTAGAATTTAAGATTTTTTTTGTGTTTTTCATTAAAATATTTATTTTTTAAGTATATTGAGAAAAGATAAGGATGATAATTACAATATTACATTAAAATGTTGAAATTATTGAAATATGTAATTCTTACTTGTCTTAATAATGTGTGAGGAGATTATGTTTGTTAATGTATTTTGATTATTATTGGGTAGAGTTCATCTTCACTAGAAGAGTCTATTTCTAATCTTTACGAGGTTGTTGAAACTACTTGAATGTGAGAGATTCTATCCAACTAAATGCTTCTTAGAATGATGTTAAGTTGAGATATTTGCTCCAATGATAGATTGTGTATCTTGAAACAAATCTTATTCTATTTATATGTATCATTTTTGTGTGTAGTAAAATCTACTCTCCATTTTAATATAAAATGTTATAAAAGAAGACTTAGGTGTGACTCCCTCGTGAGAGGACCCAGGAATATGCAGAGAGTAGATTAGATCGTTGTGAGTGATTTCTTCAATAGTTTTTTATCTATGATTTGTCCAACATTTGACTGTTGGCAAAATAATCAAAGAAGAACGCTACTAGAAAGAAAAAGTCGAGGGACATGTTTTCAAGGCACACAAGTGAGAAAAGAGTGCCACCGAAGGAAATGTTTTAAGACTAGTGTTGGTTTTTTTGTAGCTTTATAATTTCGTGGGTAATTGATTTGTCTATGGGGATGTGATTGATTGGTCCCCAACACCACAGTACTCCATCATTCCTTGGTGTTGCTTAATAATACTCTGTGTAGCAACAACGAAAGTCTTCATGAACATGAAGAACTCTGCATTGATCCATATGATGTTGACGAAGATCCAGACGAGGAAGCAACCTGGGTCATATGGGTGTTGGTTTCTACTACAATGACATGTTCTCTCTGGACATTGTGGCGCTCGAGTGGATCCAAGTTGAAGATGGTGGAGGTGAAATCCATACGTTTTCTGGGAGGAAGAAGTCGTTGAAGGGTCGAGTGGATAGATCAAGTGGGATGATGTGCAAAGGTTCACCAATAGGATTATTGAGTGCATTATGAGAAACAAGGGTATTTGAGACGAGGAATCGTCATTCTATGGGAATAAATTCACTGGTTAAGGGAGGAGTCACGTGTTGTCTAGAGGAATCCTTAGTCGACTCATCTCGTTCGATGCCCCATCGAATCTAGACTCAAAATCTCGTTCTTGGAGTGGGACTGGGAATGTTTTGGAAATGGTGTGCAAGAGTTCAAGGGCATCCAATTTATCATCAACAAGAAAAAATACACCATTGTTCAGAGTGAGAAATGGATCGTGGTGGCTATTAGGGGGGCCCTGGCAGAGGAAATACGTCGATTGGTGAATATCAGGGGATGGTAAGTGGTCATTATGGGAGATTTCGATTCTCCACCCAACTAGAATATGAAAGGTGTGATTTTTTTATGTATTTCTGTTGCATTTGTCCCTCCTGTTTCAAGCCTCATAAAACACGCTTTGATTTGCCTGCAGAATTGTGTTTTTAGATCTTGAACATTTGTTTGTGCTATAAAAACGAGGATTAGTGAGGAAAATTATACTCTATGAATTATTAAAGTGTTGGCATCAAATGTTACAATAGCAAGGCATAAAGTGATTGTCATGTCGTATAATTATATGATTGATGGATTCTGCAAGACATGGTGGGTGAGAGTGGGTTCTAATAGGTGAAAAAGAATTCAAGCCAGCAGAAGGTGACAAGGAATTCGAGACAGCATAAGTGAAATGCAATATTTGAAGAGGTGTGAAGGAAAATGGAGAAGCCTGGATCCAAGCTTCACAAGAAAGAGACTTGCGTGGATGTAAAGTTGATTAAGATTTCATCAATGGTGATTGTGGCAATTTTTTGCCATGGTAAAGTGAAATATGTTTTTGAATTTATTTTGAGTGGGTGAAGAGAAACATGTTGAGCCTAGTCAACTCAGTATTTGATGTTTTGTTAGAATGGACTATAAACATACACCTATTAAAGTATGGTAACTTCAAAGAACAATGAGTTAATTGTGACACTCATAAATGTTTTGGAATTGAAAGTATTTATATTGAGAATAGTTAATTCAATATTGAATGTAATGGTTTTTTAGGATTCACTACTCTAACAAATCAGAGGTAAATTCAAGATAACAATTTAATTAGGAAAGGAAAAAGAAGACCAAAGATGTTTCATGGTAGATGATAATGTTAAAGTGTAATTAGGAAAGGAGAAAGAAGACCAAAGATGTTTCATGGTAGATGATAATGTTAAAGTGTACAGGTCAGTTGAAGAGGATGTGAGGAGGAAGGTATGTATAGTGGTGAGATGTAAATTCATTTATAACTCAATCATATTCAATGGGATTATATTTTGGGAATATGATTGCTACAAAGGAAGATGGTAACCTTTGTTTTGATCTAGAGCATGTTGGATATTTATTGTACCTGAGTTGAAATGTTGTAATTGAGCATATGCGTTGCAGGGAGTGCATGATTGGTTGTACCTGACTGTCACATACCCACTACCAAAATCGGATTTTTCTGGTCCTCTGTCGAATCAGAACCCCTAAATATCCATGGAGGACCAGTGTAAGTTGGCTCCTTCTTTCTCTCTCCGTTCCTAGGTGATCGCGGGTCACGATCACAATTCAAATAAACGCAGTGTCTTTTTAATTTCGCGTCTCGGTGCTACGGTAATGTCAAACCGTTCGACTTTGCAACCATCAAACCCCGACAGGGCTAGAGAACAGCCAATGAGAACAAGACCCGTCGCATGGTTAAGTGGAGTGCAGGTGGCAGAGGGGAAAGTGCGACACGATAGTCGACAGGACAGGAGGGGGCCCCACTTCACACCACACTATTCCGGACCCCCCCCCACCCCCCATTAAAGGCAGAATGCCAAGGGGGATCCGGAATCCACCTGAGCACCGTTGATCATGATGGATTAATCTTGACCGTTCGAGAGTTGCGTGTCCAATTCCGGAACCCCCCCCCCCATTAAAGACAGAATGGCAAGGGGGCTCCGGAATGCATCCTCAGCCGTAGATCTGGGCGGGTGGACTCTGGGCATCCAAATCTGCTTGCTACTTACCCTAATGCGCATTCGCGCTCCAGCATAAAACTGACATCTCTTCCTCACATCTGACGGTCGTTACAACCCCTGAGATCTCCCGAAGGAATCTCGTCCGTCCATCGGGACTTAGCCACGTGCTATCGTCTCGTCATTATGGGTCGGGATTTGTCAAGGAAAGAGCCTGGGTTTTTGTCAACGGAATTCCCGAATCCCCGATACCCGATTTCTCGAAACGGGTAATCTCTCGACACGTCACCTCCTTAAATCGGACGGTCCACAACTGCTCTGGGATTTCCACCCAGGAAAGTCCTGATCCCTTGTCGCCAGGACTCCCGATCTCGCGATTCCCAATTTCCCGAAATGGGAGATCTCGCGACATGTGGCCTCCGTCAATCGGACGGCTCAAATCTATCTTGGGGTTTCCACATTGGAAAATCCCGAACTCTTATCAACAGGAATCCCGATTCCGTGATTCCCGATTTCTCGAAATGGGAGAACTCGCGACATGTGACCTCCGTCAATCGAACGGCTCAAATCTATCCCGGGGTTTCCACATTGGAAAATCCCAAACTCTTGTTAACGGGAATCCCGATTCTGCGATTCTCGATTTCCCGAAATGGGAGATATCACGACACGTGGCCTCCGTCAATCAGACGGCTCAAATCTATTTCGGGGTTTCCACATTGGAAAGTCCCGATCCACTGGGGTGTTAACCCTCAGGTATCTTCTGACAGATCCAACAGCTGTCGGGTTTTTCAGCTGAAATCTGACGGCTCAGACAGATTCCTAACTTGTGGGCTCTCCCACGACTTCCTAAACGTGGAAAGATCCACGGCCCAGATACTCTCATGGACTTTGGGGATCCACGGTCCTAAACTCTTCGCTACCCACGAAGATACAGGAAAACAAAGTGGTAAGGCATTTAACACCCTACTTTCTCCTACTAATCTAACGGTCGCGTGTGACCGTAGATTTCCCGATGGATCCTCATCCATCGATTAATACCTATCAGGATTAAGGCACATAACTTTCCAGCTTCCTCTTACCAAATCTAACGGTCATGAGTGCCCACAGATTTCTTGATGAAATCTCGTCCATCGATTCGTTACTATCAGGGATTTCTTAGGGCCTTGTGCCCTCATGTCCTCCTTCCAGGTTCTTGATGGGATTTTCAAGGAGGGTATCTCTATGGGGAGATTCACTCAGGATACTACCTGAGGTAGGTAAGGAGGTCGTCCTCCCGAGAACCAGACGTGAAGTCTGAGTTAGATCAGTACGCGTGTAAATAAAAATTCATGAGGACATAAAACATACATAGTCCTTCCATACAAATATACAACTACTAGTACTGATCAAAATACCATACAGACATTCTTATAATGCAATTATTCACAGTTTTACAGCTTATGGGCATAATCATCAGAATGAACATATACATATATTTCAAGATGCCAAAGGCAAAACACTTATCAGAAATAACACCAGGGGTTATGCAACTGCTGAGAGGGGTGCTCGTTTCCACCCAACCGTAGGCTTAGCGACTCCCAACGAATTTACCATTAGCCACCCCTGAGCTGAGACCACGATGCTGTGAGACTGCGTCTCTGTTCGCCAATGACCAGGAGCGAAGGTTACTCTCCTTCCTCTCTGCTATCACTCACTCTGCGTATTGCCAGAGTTCTCCCCTCGTGTCTGCCCCCTATCGCTTCTACCCCACACCTTATCCTCTTGCGAGGTTGCGTGTGGCGCGATTACCCTCGCGCTAATCAGGCCTGACGGCTCTATGGATGGGAGGTTCACCTCCCATCCCTCATTAAACCATCTACCTACCAGCCTGGGAGACATTTAATTCAGGGCCAGCGAGCCGCTTTTGGTTCTCCAGGCTAGTGGAGTCCAAATATGGTATTAATTTTCGGTGGAAGTTAACGCCACCTTTCCAGGTGCCTTCCACCGCCATTGTGGTCTCTTTTTCTGCACATCCCCTCTCAGCAATCCTGCAATATAAATTCATAATGTTATTCATATTTATTGACCTTTTCCACAAGGTCCATTTACATCACATATTCACATTTATGAGTTTGCCACAGTTCTTGGCCAGTCCAGTTATTTTTACAAACTGGGGGAAACAGGGTGTTACAGTTCCCTCCCCCTTAAAAGGGAACATCGTCCTCGATGTTCTCATCTATTAACATGAATTGCATGTATAGAAGTAAACAAAATCGGATATGCCTGTCTCATGGCATCCTCCATTTCCTATGTAGCCTCATCTGGGCCAAAATGTCTCCACTACACCTTTACTTGTGCAATGGTTCGGTTCCGGAGTGGGGTTTCCTTTCTGTCCAATATGCATTGGGGCTCTGGTAGAAATTATCCCTCCGGTTCCACCTGGATCACAGACCAGTCAATTATATGATTAGCATCATGTACATATTTCTTCAGTAATGAAACATGGAAAACATTATGTGCTTTTACTGTGGGAGGAAGTGCTAGTCGATAGGCTACAAGTCCCACTCTATTTAGAACCTCAAAGGGTCCACAATACCGGGGTGCCAACTTGGCACAAGCTCCCATTTTCAGGGAACTCCTTCTGGGCTTAATTCTAAGATATACATGGTCTCCCGTTTTGAACTCTCTTGGAGTTCTCTTTTGATCAGCATAACTTTTTTGTCGGTTCTGAGCGATCTTCAGATTTTGTTTTATCTGAGTCACTTGTTGTTCCATTTCTCTTAGCATGTCAGGTCCAAAAGAAATCCTATTTACAGGATTACTCCAGCTGATCGGAGTATTACACGACCTACCATAGAGGACCTCGAAGGGACTCATCTTTAAGGATGCTTGGTAGCCGTTGTTGTAGGCGAATTCTATCAGTGGCAGGTAGTCTTCCCATTTCCTGGGTTGATGCATTACATGCATCCTTAACATATCTTCTAATATTTGGTTCACTCTTTATGTCTGTCCGTCGGTTTGAGGGTGATAGGCGGTGCTGAACAACAATTTGGTCTCCAATCCAGCCATCAGTGATTTCCAAAATTTGGAAGTAAATTTTGTGTCTCTGTCAGATATTATATCTCTCGGCATACCGTGCAGTCGGAATACCTCTTTCATGAATATCTGGGCGATATCTATCGCCTTGCAGGTTGATTTGACAACGATGAAATGAGAAAACTTTCTCAACTTATCCACCACCACCATAATGGCATGATTCTGTTTGGTTGAAGTTGGTAATCCAGTGATAAAATCCATGGAGATGGTTTTCCATTTCCATTCTAGGATGGGTAAAGGGTGTAATAGTCCTGTTGGGTGTCGATGTTCTGCTTTAACCTGTTGGCACTCTATGCATTGGGCCAAATATTTGGCTATGTCTTTCTTCAATCCAAGCTAATAAAATTGTTTCCGGGGGGCAGTGATAATTTTCTGGTATCCTGGGTGACCAGTGTATGGCCTTTTATGTAGTTCATCCATGATGAACCTCTTCAAGTCGTCATGATTTGGAATGTACATTCTATCTCTGTAGGTGAGAAGACCTCCTTTGGTCATCTGGTAGCCTTCATATTTTACTCCAGTGGGTTCTTGCTGTAGTTACAGGGTTACAGTTTGAACGAAGGGATATGTTTCTTGTGCATTTCTAACTCTGTTCTTGACATCTGTCTTGCAGGTACTCACCGCTGCTAGGTGAATTGTTCTCATGCTCCTACTAAGGGCATCGACCACCCTATTTATTTCCCTTTGATGTGTTTGATTTCAAAATCAAATTCACTAAGGAGGGCCATCCATCTAGCTTGTCTAGCATTGAGCTTTGGTTGGTCAAACAAATATCTCAATCCACAGTGATCTGTCATAAGTACAAATTTTCTTCCCAAGAGGTAATGCCTCCACTTTTTCAAGGCATGCACTATGGAAGCCAGTTCTAGATCATGAGTCACATAGTTGACTTCATGTTCGTTCAATTTTCGGGATTCATAGAAGATCACCTTTCCTTCCTACATAAGGACTCCTCCGAGCCCTTCCTTACAGGCATCTGTGCACACAAGGAAGTCAGCTTCTGGGTCAGCGATTTTGAACACGGGTGCATGGGTTAGTAGATGTTTCAAGGTTTGAAATCTTTCTTCACATTGTTGTGTCCACAGGAATTTTGTCCCCTTCTTCTGGAGGGCAGTGATTGGAAAACCAATCTTGGAGAATCCTTTTATAAATCTCCTATAGTATCCCGCCAATCCCATAAA
>ML853731.1:29526-42996 GCA_009831015.1 Picea engelmannii
GCGTAAAGTGTTGAGTTCTATATTATATTCACCATTGGTTTCATCAATTATGTATACGATAGCGCATTTAAAGCCCAAAGGATCTAAGACATTCGATACATATGGGATTTGGTCCCTGAACAAATCAAATAAAAAATAAAACACAGAGCAAGCTGCTAAGTGTCCTATTAACAATTTAGGTGCGATGTGCCTAAATTAAGGTGTCTTGCGCTTGATCAATAGTTTTATTTTTAAAATGCCAAGTAAGGTTACAGGTTGCAAGCTTATTCTCAGTTCTCGAAGCCTTCATACAGGTGTTAAATTCAATCACAAAGTGACATCGTCAGAGGGAATTAGTTAAGATCATATATAATTTGATATGTCCGAAAAATATCTGAAACTAATTGTATCATGCATCACACAGGAGTAGAATCCAGATTCTATGAGGTTTTGTAGGGATCCATGAGGAGAATAGATGAATGAATAATTCCATTACAGCAGTTATACTAGTTTTTTGTATTGCAACAATAGTATTGCTAATTAGCTGGGGAACATGCTTGCATATTTTGTTATTCAGTGAGGAATTGTTTCTTTATTTATTTCCTTCTGCCTATTATATTTAATATTGGGTTTCAGGCGGTAACCTTGCCATTGGAATTATTTTCTTTACAATCAGATGGAATTGAAATGATCCAAATGAATAGGCATGGAGCTTCATCAGATGCAGCCAGTTCTGTAAGTAGTGTAAATATGCAGGGTCATGCTTCTAGTGAAATAAATTCCAGAGAATATAAAGTGAATATTCACTCCTCGTACTGTAATCACAACCATGGACAAACTGAGATTGTTATTTAGGTCTTGTTTGAATTAGGGATGGAGTATTTTGGCGCATGGGAATAATAGTAAACTTGCTAAAGAATTTTTGATAGTAAATTGGAAGAAGATACTCTGAACCATGATGCGGCTACAGTATTGAGATGATAATCCAAAGCAGTAAAAAGATTGAATTTTTTTTGCAATTTTGCAATTTTCAAAGCAATTTTCAAAACTGTGCTTTCAACAACTTATTCAGGTTTCAACAAGCCCTCTTAGCCACCGAAACCAGGGCTTTCGACAGCTTATTCTGCACCGTTTTCTCCCTGTAAGCCACCGAAAGTGCAGAAACTAGCAGAATAGTCATATTTTTGCCCATATCACTAATTTTTGTTTCCAGATCACGTGGGAGTGGTTTCTTATAAAAGATAACAATTAAGGGAATACTAATCATCATCCTTTTCTAGTTTTTGAGGCAAATAACAAGGCAGAAGACCAAATGGCCTTTCTATTTTTGGTCAATAATTGCTCAGCTATCACAAAAGGATGTCAATATGTTCTTGTCATCATTTCACAGGTTATTGAAGATTATGAAGATCATTGTAGCTATCGAATATTGTTGAAGAATTAGTGATAAGGGTTTGACCTTTAAATTAGGTCTTTATTCTACACATCATGGAAATTTGATTTTGTTCTATTTTTAGATTATCAGATCCAGTTTTATAGGATCTTGAATTGTTTTGTAAGGGCTATAAAGCCTAGTAATTTGAAGGAAAGAAGGGTTTGACTTTGGAGACTCTTTCAGACTTTTTACTCAAGCTTCTCATTTTCATATTTAGTAATACAAGCTTCTCTTGCCATTACTTGTTTAGATTCCCATCTTCTTATCTAGTCTGTACTTGCACTTGAATGTTATCTTCATGTTATTCACATTTGTCTAATGCCGGATAGTTGTCATCCCGTCTTTGCATTGATGAGTTAGAATTGCAAGTATTATTTACTTATTATAATCAGCCATTCATATATGTTTATTGTATGATTATGTTGGTATAGTAAGGATTCTCCACACATCCACTTATTTACAAACTCTCTGAATAGTAGTAGCTGAAAGCCTTGTCAATCTAAGTATGTTTATGCTTGTCTTGAGTGAGTGAGGTATGATTTAGTCATCCGACTTGATCCATTTGAGTGAATCATTGAGATATTAGTTAAGTTACTAGGTTCTTCGAGCTACAACCTAGAAGGACTCCTGGAGTGATAACAGAACCCTTGACACAACCTCAATTCCAACCACATCAAGATTCTTTATATTATTTTAGTACATTAATGTCTTATCACATCAATTTATTAATACATTATTAATACATTACTTTATTATTAAAGTATTAATAATGTATTAATGTATTACTTTATTATTAAAATATTATATGTTATTAATGTATTTCCATAATTAATTAATTTTTTTTTTTAAGTAAGAAGTGAAGTATATATTAAAAAAGCCTGCCAGAGGCAAAAAGAGAGAACCCAGTTACAGTCATAGTCTAATTATGCTGATGAGCTGCCCCAACATAGGGGAAACCAGCCTATTCATCCACTTAGTCCTCAAGAGTTTGATAAAACCTACTTAGCATTAAAGTCTGAAACTATAAGAGCAACAACAGAAATTGACACGTAACCTAGATGCTTGCCACGTAGCCTGGCCAGGTGCCTTGGAGATCCCCGGGCCAAGGTTCCGCTTCGATGATCGTTGTTCCATCCCCCCATTGCACTTCGACCTTCATGGTAGCGTCGATGCTCGGATTGCTTCTCTCGGTGTCCTGCGTCTGAGGGTCGGCCACGGTCTCGCTGTCCTATCTTTTCTTCCCGTGCTCTTCTCCAGACTGCATCATATCAGCTTCGCTATGGGAGGGTGTGACGTGTTCCTTCCTCTTATCCGCTCTGACGCCTCCAATGTCATCAGTTGGTTCATGCATGGAGGTCGCTCCTCCCGCGTCTGTATGGATAGCCGCCTGCAGAGAGGACAGGAGCTGGAGGAACAGCTCAATCTTCTCATTGTTTAGCTCTAAGCGGAACTGTAAGTCCTCCACCCCCCGGCGAAGTTCGAAGACTAAGCCATGGAGGATGGACAGCTTGTCTTTGAGTTTCTCATCGTGGATTGTGTCCGCCGAGGAGTGATCCATATGAGTTCAGTCTCGCGAGGGGGGTGGGTTCTGGGCTGCAGAGGTACCAGGAGCAGCTGAGAGATTAGGGTGGGATAGTGCAGTCATCGAAAAAGAGTGAATGACGTGCAGGGCCGAGCTGAGCGACTGAGGTACGAGCGCAAGGTGATGGGTGGACGCTCTCGAGGGAGGTTGCGCAGAGGGGGGAGCCGTAGGCCGACGAGGCCTCCAGGGAGAGCCCCGTCGAGGCCTCCCTCTCAGCCTTGGCTTATGATTCGGCATGGTAGGACTGATGCGGCATGCAAAGGTCCAGAGGTAAAGGGGGGTATCCGGGTGGCTGCCTGCTCTAGCCCAAGACGACCATAGCCTCGGGTGGGAGAGCGCCTTCTACCACCAACTCAAACAGTGCACCATACAATGAGCCATAACCAGGAGCAGCTCCATAACAATTACGACAGAGGGGAGAGGCGTTAATGCCCGTTCGTTTGACATGAGAGGAATTAAATTCACAGGAGGGTGGCGGGTGGGGGCACGAGCCCATCACATGGCTTCGTGCCCCACTGGCGCTCTCCGCTTTCCTCCGCTTGCCCTGTGTCCTCCAATAACACCCCATCCGGGGAGGCATCCACCATTCTGGCTTTGCAAATGCACTGCTGCAGAATAGGGTGATCAGGTTCAAGAGCCGAGTTGCATATCAGTTCCGACTCTCGCCTATTGATGCCTATATTGGCTAGAGCATCCGCCACTTGATTCGCGTTTCTTTTGACGTGGGTAGGGATGATGGCCAGATCTGGTCGCAGGGAGTCAGTGATGCACTGTAGTCCATGCAGGAGGCGCCAGCTAGGCGATATTCTGTCTGGGCTTACCCCATTTAGTATTTTGCGCAGTAGACTGATGATGATGTGGGAATCTCCCTCCACGACTAATTTGGAAAAGTTGTTTTTGATGGCCATCTGTAGTCCCTTAGTGAGGCCCCATAGCTCTGTTTCATTGTTCGTGGAGTGTCCTATGGAGCCAGCTCCGATGAGAAGGATTTTCCCATTGTGATTGCGGAAGACTATTCCATAACCTGCTGGTCCCGGATTGCCTTTGGAGGCCCCGTCGAAGTTGAGTTTGATGAAGTCCTCCGGGGGGGGGGACCAGGAGGTGGGGCTACTCTGAGAGGGGGGTGGTACAGAAGGAGCACTAGTCTGCAGGGAGGAAGGTGGCGACCAGAATCGGAGGACGGGGAGTTCGTCTGGGTACCTGTTGAGGTGNTGGGGGGGGGATGGATTCCAAGATGTTACAATAGCACAATTGCCATCGGCGCTGCCACGAGAGGGAGAGGCCTTTGAAGAGTCTGTTGTTTCTTTCTTTCCAGGTTTGCCAAAGGATGAAGCTCGATATAAGCTGCCAGACACGATTATGGAGGGGAGAACGGAAAGCCTGGTCCCGCCAGTTGGCAATGCTCTCCAGAATGTTGTCCCTACGATGGTCGAAGGTCCGCATAACGATCGCCACCTCATCCCAGAGTTGGGCAGTGTAATGGTAGGAGTTGAGGATATGTTCCATTGTTTCCTCTGCCTCGCCACACAGTAAGCACATAGAAGGCCCCACAAATCCCCTTTTCGATAGGTTGTCCCAGGTGAGAATGCTGGAGTGAGCGACTAGCCAGAGGAAGAGGGTAACTTTAGGCCAATGCTTAAGATTCCAAAGCTTGCTCCATAATTGCATGTTGGGGAGGGGGTCTGAGGGGGCCCTGAGCCGGTATGCTTCTTGTGTGCTGAAGGTGCCTCGCGGTTTGTGTCCCCACCTCAGAATGTCCTCTCCTTCTATTATGGGAATTCTTTGCTTCTTGAATTCCTCCTGCAAAGGACCTAGATTCTCGTCTGGTTCCAAATTGAGGCGTTCCCTATCCACGTGCCACTGGCGCCACGTATCTTCCTGGGAGTCGACCTTCCAGTAATTGGCCAGTCTTATTAATCCTGTCTGATTGGCCTGAGTGCAGATGTTAAGGGCCCATTCCTCCTTACCCAGGATCGGCCATTGCTGCCAAGAGTCTTGCCAAAACAGGGCAGTCTTCCCATTCCAGATTTCCCAGAAAGCATGTTCAGTCACCAATCGCCGATTCTGCATGGCCGCAATCCATATTAAGGAGCCTTGGTTGTCTTCGTCCCACGGGATTAAGTTTCTTTCTGCCATATTTGGAGCATATTTCTTTCTCCAAAGTCGGGCCCACAGGTCCTTGGGGATTTTTAGCCAGCGCCACTAAATCTTGGCGCTGAGGACCTTATTCATGATGACGGGATCTCTTAGCCCTAGGCCGCCTTGCTCCTTAGGTCGACAGAGCTTGTCCCAGCTGACCAAAGCCATTTTCTTCCCTGTGTTGAGTCCCTGCCAAATGAAGTTCCGTTGAAGGCCTTTGATGGTATTGAGCACAAACTTTGGAGCGGCTAGCGCTGAGAAGGAATAGATCGGGAGGGCTTGGATGATAGCTTTGAGGAGAAGGAGACGACTGGGTAGGTTAAGGACTTTGTAGGTCCAAGAGGACAGCCGCTTGGTAAAGGCGGACAAGAGGTGCTCCCATGAGGAGTTCCAGAGTGCAGTATCTATCAGTGGGATGCCAAGGTATTTGGAGGGAAGGGAGCTTCTGTTGAAACCTAGAATGCTCGAGATGTGGTGATGTATCGGAGGGGGAGTATTGAAGAAAAAGACCTAGGATTTGTCCTTGTTGCAATCCAGACCGGAGGCCTCAAATAAAGTTTGGAGGATGCCCAGGATAGAGTTAGCTTCCCAGACCGTTGGGCTGCCCATCAGGAGGGTGTCGTCAACAAATTGACTATGCGAAACAGGCAGGGAGATGCCATGGAGGGGTAGCCCTGACAACTGCTTTGAATCAATTGCTGCATGGATAGATCTGCTAAGGCCTTCGGCCAGGATAATGAAAAGGAAGGGGGAGAGGGGATCGCCTTGCCTGATCCCTCGAGAAGGGGAGAAGGGCTGTGAGGGAACGCCATTAACAAGAATAGAGAAGAAAGCCATAGAGGTTAGATTCAGTATCCAATCTACCCAACTTGAATCATAGCCAAAAGCCAGCAGCGTTGCACGCATATAGTCCCAACTGATCTTGTCAAAGGCTTTAGAGAGGTCCAATTTAAGGAGCATACCTGGGGTTTTTGTTTTCTGCAAGGAGTGGATCACTTCATGAGCTAGGATGACACTGTCTAAGATCTGTCTTCCCTCCATGTAGCCAGATTGCTCCGGGGAAATGATTGTCGGCAAGATGGTTTTGAGTCTCCTGGCTATCACTTTTGTAAGGAGCTTATAGATGACATTGCAAAGAGCGATGGGCCTGAACGTCTTGGGGTGGTGAGCTTGCCCCTCTTTGGGGACTAAGGTGATGAGGGTTGCATTGAGAGCCTGGAGGACATGTCCCGATGCTCGGGAGTCTTCCAGTATTTCCCAGACTTCTGTTCTAATCATCGCCCAACAGTGATGGAAGAAGTCACTGGTGAATCCGTCAGGTCCAGAAGCTTTGCACCTCGGCATTTCCTGAAGAGCTTGGTCCACTTCCTCAATGGTTATCGGCCTGAGAAGGTCGACGTTCTGCTCCTGAGTGACAAGGGAAGGAACATGCTGCGTGATCTTGTTTATGGCTTCTGATCTATCTACCTGCGGCTCCGTAAGGAGGTTTTGAAAGTGCCTTATCAGGGTAGCCTCCATGTCTTCATGTGAGTGTAAGACGTCCCCTTCATCGGATATGAGATGTGTGATCTTGTTGGTATGACGCCTTTGAATGACCGTTCTATGGAAAATTTTGGTGTTGCGCTCCCCCTCTTTGAGCCATTGCACCCGCGATTTCTGCCGCCAAAGAATTTCTTCTTGTCGCCTCCTGTCTTCGAGCTGTTGATTTATGCTTATTTCCTGGGCCTTGAGCTCTCTTGTTAATCCCTGTAGCCTAATATGATGCTGAATTTCTTCCATTTGTGTCGTAAGTTGTTTCTTAGCATCAAATATATTGCCGAAAGTGTTCTGATTCCAAAGTTTGAGAGTGTGCTTGAGGTTCTTCAGTTTCTGCTGAAATTTATACATTTTGGAACCTCGAGGAACCTCTGCGTCCCTCCACCAGGTTTGGATGTTTTCTTGGAAATCAGGATGGTCTAGCCAGAATGACTCAAATATGAAGGGTTTCTTACCAGGCGTGGCTGAAATATCCACCCATAGTTGTAGCAGCCATTGGTCAGACCCCAGGAAATTGAGTATAGTGGATTCCATAGAAGTGCCTTCCAGCATGAGCGCTTCAGAGACGAGAAATCTATATAGTCTGCAAGCTATTTGGTGGCTTCCAGTTCTTCTATTTGTCCAAGTGTGGAGGCCATTACTGGTGTTCAAATCTATTAAGTGAAGATTGTCTATGAGACTATTGAAATCGTCGGATTCCCTATCCAGCCGTCGCGAACCTCCTCTTTTCTCTTCCAGGCTGCGGATGATATTGAAGTCACCTCCGACGATCCAATTCTTATAATGGGTGTGGCTCGAAGCCTGGCTCAGGCTTCTGAGAAAATCCTGCTTATCCCTTGGATTGGCTGGGTCGTAGACATTGATCAGATGTCTGGGCCTGTTTGAACCTATGAGCCTGTAATCAGCTTTGATGGCCCATCTAGTAGCCGAGAAATTCTCCAGGATTATTGCATTGGTGTTCCATAAAATGGTTAATCCACCTGTTGTGCTTGTGGCATTTATAGACACTGTTGCCCCCTGCTTCCAACACTTGGGTAGTAGTTTGTCAATGTCTTCTGAGCTGCATTTTGTTTCCTAGAGGAATAAGACTTCTGGTTGTTCTGCTATGATCAACTCCCGTTGTCGTTTTTTCTTGCTACGTCCGTTGAGACCTCTAATGTTCCAGGTGATGACTTTCATGATGACGAGGGGGTGGGGAGGGGAGGGAAGCTATCCGAAATCAGGTTGATTTGTCCAGAATTCACCATATAGTTTCCTATTTCTTGTATGAGTTTGTTGGTGGATTTTCTACCCCGCTTTTTCTCATCTTTCTGGATTTTGTTTGGGTTTTTTGATTGACCCCCCTGGATTCCTAGGCCTTTGCTAGCTCGCGCTGAGGATCCCGCAGAGGAGTTGAGAAACACCTTGTGAACCTTCCGCAGCTGATTTCTGGGAATGGTGTAGAGTTTTTGCTGCCTGTAGGCGTGCTCCAGGTGCTCCAGATCTACCCCTGCGAGGTCTTGTTCCTCTAGTTCCATATCCGCCTCCCCATCCTCTGTCTCATGTAGGTCTTGTTGGTATTTGGCCATGTCGGGTGGAGTGAGATGAAGGGCCTTGAGCAGAGATGGTCGTTCCTTGCCTGGGCTAGTGGGTGGGGGTTCAGTGCCCGGAGGGATGGCCTCCGATTGGGCATGAGTGACGGTCTCTCCTGTTTGATCTTGCAGGATTGCAAATTTGTTACTAGTTGAGGGGTCTTTACTTACCTGAGCCGATTGCCTCTTTGCTCCTTGACGCCTTTTCCCCGCTGGTTGTACAAAGTCGTCCTTGTCCTTGCCGCCTTCTATGTTCCCTTATTTTTGTGCATTATTGAGTGGGCATTCCCGGAAGAGGTGACCATGCTCATGGCACTTCCTGCATCGGAACGGGATGTGCTCATAGTCGATGGTCTGAGACTAGTCTTCATCATGGTACTCCAATGTGATGGATCTCGGAAGTGGTTTAGCAATGTTCAGGTACACACAGATGCGTGCGTAAGAGGTATAGCGTCATTGCTTAGTGGCCTCTGAGGACTTGACATAAATGCCTATGGTGTTGCCAATGCCGGCCAGGACCTCTTCCAGCCAGAACTCCTGGGGTAGAGAGTAAAGTCTGATCCAGACTGGTGCGTGGGAAAAGTGCTCCTTCTCAGGGATGAACTTCTCAGTCCAGAATCTAAGGAAAAGTCCTGCCGAATTGTAGAAATACGGCCCTCCCTCAAAGACACGATTCCGATCCTCCAGGTTATGAAAGATGATGGTGAAGAACCCTTTGGAGCCCAACTGCAAATCGTAATGTCCTCTCGGTCTCCACCAATGTTGTATCCATTTGATCAAGTCTCGCTCGGAGGGCCAAAGCCCTAGGAATTTGCCTATCAGGGCATAATCCCTCATGTACTGCTTCTGTTCCTCAATACGCGGTGTGCTGATTAAATATTTCGGGGCCTGGGGGGCTTGAGGAATACACTTACCTGGCAACCAAGGAGTTGACGCGGGGGCTTTCTCTTTCGCCGGATCTATTTCCATCTCACAGTCTTTGAAGGAGCCCTCCACCAAAAGCTTCTCACACAGGCCCGGTGGTGTCTCAAAAGTTGGCCGCTTCGGCCCTTCAGAAAGTGTGCCGCCTGCTGTTACTTTGCTGTAGGAGGCACCCTGCGGCGCCCCCTCTTGGCGATCCATGGCCTCAGAGGCCGAGAGTCGTGGTTTCCCAGGTTGTGTTTGCGGGGAAGGGTAAAACCCTAGTTGCAGAGCTCAGTCGAAACCCGTTTTCTACCTATGCATGGAAATAATTGTTACTTCCATAATTAATTAATTAATCAATACATTACATTATTATTTTATTATTAATTTACTAATGTATTTACTTTATTATTTAATGTATTATTTTATTAATAAATAATGTATTATTTTATTAATAAATAATGTATTACTTTATTAATTATTTAATATGTTACATTAATACATTAGAGTATACACATTAATGTATTAATATTTATTATGTAATGAATAATTAATATTTTAGTATATTAACACTTGAATTTATATATTAATATTTTAAAGTAATTAATATATTTATGGTTTATTAATGATTTTCAATTAGTAACAATTACTTTATAAAGTGGTTGATATATGTTGATAAGTATTATTAGTTTTAAAAGATGGAAAATGATACCAATAAGTGTATTTCAACCACTTTTATAAAATAGTTTTTGTTAGTACATATATTCTATTAGTACATGTATTAAATACCTAAATTTAAAAAAAAAAATTATAATTTTTTTTTTTTTTTAATATAACTATTTTCTTTAAAATTATAATATTAATTTTGTATATTTTTAAATGATAAAAACATTATATATTATATACCTAAATATTGAATTTAAAAAAATAAAAATAAAAAATTATAGAAAATAAGTTTTTTTTTAACATAACTATTTTCTTAAAAATTATAATATTAATTTTGTATATTTTTAAATGATAAAGCATTATATATTATATATATTATCTATACTAATAGACAATTTTTTTATAAAATTGGTTTTGAGGGTGATTCCAAATTTTCCTCTTTTAATTGTAAAATTATATATATATATATATATATATATATATATATATATATATATATATATATATATATATATATATATAATTTTTTATAAAATTGGTTTTGAGGGTGATTCCAAAATTTTCCTCTTTTAAATCGAGAAATTAAAGTGATTTAAGTTAACTTTTCTATGTAAGGTTTTCTTCATAAATTGGAGATATTTTCTTTATTTTAAAATATTAAAACTCTTCACATATAATAAACATTATTATAAATTGTAATTTTTTTTGAGCTAAATACTTTTTAGATTTTGTTTAAAATTATACAATTGTAATAATAATAATTTAATTTACAATTATAATCTAGTCAAAAGATAAATTAAATTATATAAAAAAAATTACACCTGGATTGGGTGTCATATGGCTACGTTGATCAAGACAAAGTGACATATAGTGAGGCGATGGAACATGATGTTCACAAGAAAGTTGTCTCATCTACAACACTGACTCTCGTCACTTCTCCTAGCTGAGTGGCCCATATGCATCATGTGGTTGAATGGGAGGGAAAAGGAATACCAAAGCATGAAGGCCGACAATCAATGGAAATTGAGGGTAGGTAAGATATGTCGGTTAAGGAAGCAAAGGTTTGTGATGAAGGAATTACTCGAAAAAAATGACTTCGATGGCCTCGTCCTAGTAGAGATTATGCCTCTGTGTGGAAGAAGGACTAAGATAGATGCTCAAATGGAGATGGTTTTCATTATGCAACTCTTGGATTTTTTCATCAAGTATGAGCGAGAAAGAATTATGTGGTGGGTTCTAGTGATCCAGTGTTGTCATAGAAAAGGGTTCTCTATGGGGCTTTGCTCGAGGTTCCATGGAGCCTAAAAAACAAAAAGGGGAATCGACTCTRGAGAAGAAGACTYGGGTTKTCCTTGCTATAGAGGAGGTGGCCATGAATTATKAGTTYRGGGTTGACCATTGGAGTATGMGGTGAGAGCTAGRCARGCCAGATTGGGAAGAAAGTTGTGGATGAACARGTTGGGGACATTATCCTTTAATTGGGTTTTACTAGAAATAGGGTCACAAAATTCTATCRAATGGTAGAGGTATATTGKCATGTAAAATCCATGGTAGMAGWGAGCAAGATGCCTTAGGAGYRGGAATTTTGGATGTTGCAGTAGCAGATGGATGCTATGGAGCGTMAGTCTAGTTTGTTGATAACTATGGTTTTGTGGCTTGTGAAGAAACATGGAGGGATCTTCCAGGTTTTCAAAGGTAAGGATGATTATTCAAGCTCCATGCATCCATTGATGGTGTCTCCTCCTACTGGTGCTCATCCTAGTGGGGTTCCCCAAGTTCATGTGCTTGATGAGTGATGGATATTTCCTACTTCTGAGTTTTTTTAGTCTAGGTTTATTAGCTTTTCTCCGTTTGTTCTATAGTTGTGAAGATATTGGCGTAGACTGGTGAGACATATATTATTAGCCTAAATATGACAATACTAGTTTTTTTTTATAACTGGCATGGTTTCCCTTTAACAAGTGAACAAACTCTGGTTTATCTTTTGAAGACCATCTAATGAATGTCATAACTATATGCATGTACATATTGTCATTTTATAAATAGAAATCCTTTTGCTTACAATTTTTTTTTATAAAAAGTTAAATTATGAAACTCTCTTGGACCTTAAGAAGGTAAGGGATTACTTGGAATTCCAAGGAATTTTGTTTTTGTGTTCTAAAAACATTAAAGGAAGTGTTTCGAGATCACCATAGTTTTTCTAAGTGAAAAAACTAAGAAGATTAGTAACTTAACAAATATTTTGAAATTAATGTAGGTTATAAGGGTCTATATTAATGCATCATATAACTTTTTTCTAAAAATGAATAAGGTTTTGCTAAGTTAAAAGGTTAGAAATTATTGTAATTTGACAAATATTTTGAAATTAATATAGGATATAAGGGTTATATATATATATATATATATATATATATATATATATATATATATATATATATATATATTAAATCTTTATACTAGTGCATTATGTATTTTTTTCAAAAAATAGGTAAGAAAATAAAATGTTATTGTAGGAATAAAAGATGTATGCATTTTAAAATTATGATATATGTGAAGACAAAATATATTATTATTTTTTATATCTAGAAGAATAAAAAACTAGAGTGAACTTGTACTAGTACCATCCACTAGCACTATAACCTCCAAATGTAGCCATGCTACCCGAGACATAGCACACAAAGTAACTTCTAAGTGCACCCATGCTACCTCAAGCATGGCAACTTCACTAATTGTAAATTTAAATTTTCATATTAAAATTTATCCAAATTTAAATTTACCAAAAAATTTAATTATATTTTTCTTTAAATATATATTTTAATACAAAATTAATTTTACACTACTATTTTTTAAATTAATAATTAACCTATAGTGTGCATAAATAAAATTACAACAAATAATTTTCCAGTTTAATGAAACGATGAGAAAAAAACATAAGCATAAGCTTCTCCATGAAAATGTTGCCCTTCTCTCCGACACTCCATTGCCTTAGATATAAAGGGGCGTCTTTGTCCCTAAATAAATAAACACGGGCACGGTGCTGCTGGACGGATCAGTCCAGGTTTATATAGAACTCGTTATAGGGGTGGTTATGAAGACTAACTTTTATGGCATATCCTATGTTAATAAGAATCTTCATACTATTATTATAGTTAATTAAAATTAAATTTTCAGTATAATTAGTATTGTTGTTAAATTTATTTTCAAATTCAATTTTTTTAGTAGAGATGGAATTTAATAGAGATGGAATTTGAAGGGGAAATTGTTTCTTACAACTAGAACAAACATCATTATTAAAATAAATAAATAAAACATTGATATAGATAAATTATAAGAAGAAAGACTCTTACTTACTACATGTTCTTTAAATAATAATAACTTTAAGGCTGAGTGCAAGCTAATGATGGTCTCTCATGAGGGGCTAGTGGCAATGCAAACTTAGAAAAACAAGAATATGTTAGCTTGGAGGGATTATTCAAGGTAATTTACAATTAATTTGAATATGGTGTAAGAAGATGGAACCTAGGAAATTGAATTAGCTTTCCAAATATACAACTTTTATTCATAGAAATTGTAGCTTTCCAAATATACAACTTTTATTCATAGAAATTGTGAATAACTATGTCAAATTTTGTTTTTTCTAATAGTGGTATCTTATTTTT